>JAXGGA010009501.1:0-51104 GCA_038373865.1 Uloborus plumipes
GCTTTAAAATTCCAAAGGTCGATAGCAGTCGGTCATTTTTAATCAGGGTCTGTATTTCTGCCTAGGTTGCCGTAGTCGAAGGTCATGGAGTCGGAAGTCGGGAGTTGGTCATTTTCACCTACTCCCGTTTCTCTGGTAAAAATATTTTTGCTTTTCGAATTTGTTTCATTTTAATTCAGCCACATGTGTCAATGTCACGTACCGTCAATGTCGCCTGCCGAGGTATGGTATTTCGATTTGTATTAATAATAAGTTTTCTTCCATTTCTCGAAACCAAAAACTGTATTCAGAATCTTCATATTTTGTTCAACTTTTTGGAACCAAAACTTAATTTTGTTTATGTTATTTTCAAAACTTTTTGAGTAGTTTAAAATATAAACCTTAAAATAAAACAATAAAACCTTCAACAAAAACTTTTCTGTAGCACATGTTTTTCATCAAGAGCTTTTTCCAACAAAGTTTATCAAAAGCAAATCCGTCATTAAGTTCGCGATCTATATTAGTGGCTTCGGCAAGATCTGTCGAACAAAAAATAGTTTGTTGGGAAAAAAATAGTGGGGGGGGGGGGGGGGAGGGAGCCGGTGAGCAGACGACAAATTGGACAATCATTTATTTTCTCATCCCAAAACTCTTCTTTCAAGTTTACAATGTTCAGCACTTATTTTTTTTTTCTTTTCTTTTCTTTTATCTTTTTTTTGATATTTTTAAAACGCATAAAGTCGCCTTTCATGCTTTTTTCGTCTTTCTTTTACTTTTTACGAGAAAATAAGCTAAAACGAAATCCAAAAGTCAAATTTTACACCAGAATAGGACCCAACAGAAAAGTCCCGTTTCTTATACAGGCAGCATGGCAGGTTGGTTATCAGCGCCCGAAAGCAACTCGAGCGTTCGAAAAGGGCGGCCGCGCGCCGCGAGAGGTTAAGTTGCCCTACTGATTCCACCATATGGAAGGCACGCGACTAGCACGAGCCGCTCCACACCTTGCCCTCTCTTAACGCCCAGGGCCCCATCTACCAAATACGATATTCATGAAAGCTTCTGGCTCTACCCAGGGAAATCAGTCGTGGGGGGTGGGACTTAGGGGATGGAATCAGAAGTGATTTTGCTGATTATATGTTTATATAAGCAATGTTCCCTGGATTTGAGCAGAGAATTTTTAACTTTTTCGCAGAAGTTGGATTTTCACCGATATTTTTGAGGAAAGGTATGTTCATGAGATATGAGCTTTTTTTTTTTTCACAGAGGTGATTCGTCGATATATTTTCTTTGCTATTTTAAGCTAGAGATGTTTCTCAAATTTGATCAAACAATTTTTTAAAAATTCTCAAAAAAGAGTCAAGTCAAATCATACATTCGTATCTAGGAGGTAAAGGATACTGTGCCCATTTTGCTCATAATCTGGATTTAAGCACCATGTTACTCCACTTGTTTTTCTATTCTAGGCTATAAAGCACAAAGATTTTGATGAACAAATTTTCATTTTATGAGCCGTAAATGCTAGTGATCATTGTCTAGTGATCAGAGGTCTGACTGCGGACGGGGAGGTTCCGGGTGCGAATCCCTACTAAAGACACATAGCAGAAGTTATCCATATTTAAAATTTGAAAGAGAAAAAGCGGGGAAAGAAAGAAAATCCTTGACGATGCAGTAAAACTATTTAACTTTTTCAAGGAGAGGTCTAAAATATTAATTACCAAACAAAAACTAATTCAAAATTTTTCCCAAAATAGGCCCGAAGTAATTTTGTACTAAATTTCAGCTCATGGGGCTCTTTGACGTTTCATAGCCAGACACAATTTTACTATTTCTTTGGTGCTGCTTTTCCAATCTATAAACATTACGCAATTAGTGCTGGTAACCTGGTTACGCCTACACTGTAAAAAATAAAATGTTGTTTTTACAGCAGCCAATTTTATAGTAGTACACAAAATCGCTTGTTTACAATTTATTACTGTGCATTTTACAGTTTTAAACTGGAACCTCTGCTGCCAACATTATACTGTTGTTTTTATAGTATAATACAGATAACTTTATGATAATTAACCGTAAAATTGCTAGTTTTACACTAATAAACTGTAAAATAGCTAGTTTGACCATTTATTACTGTGCTTTTAGTTTTAAATCGGAACCTCTGCTGCCAGTATTATACTGTAAAAACAACAATTTATTCCTTGCAGTGTACATAACTTGACTCTTGAAATTGCTTTAGAATATATTTCAGCTATTTCTTTAGCATATGAAAAAGTAGACTAGTTAAATTCTAGAACTTATTTAACCCATTAATGCCTAGCGTCCCTTTTTAGGGACGGTCCAAAAAAGGGTCTGAATTTCCCCAAAATGAACGTTTCAACAGAATAATAGTGTTCAATTAGTACCTTGATATTGTTTCAATTCGTTATTAACAGATTACAGCACATAACCATTGTAAAGTGTGTTCTGTAGCAGTTTTAATATGACCTTTATCAAAAATGACATCGTTCACAATATCAAGAAAAAAAAAGCAAAGTTTTCAAAGTTATTCCCAGCTTCCCAGTTTATGTTAATTGCCGATTTTATTTCTTCTTATAAAATGTCTTTTTAAACATTATATCGTAGGCAGAAAAAAAATTTAGTAAAAAAAGTATACACCCTCTGGAGTCTATCGTAACTTTTAAGGGACGATTTTTCTTTCCTTAATAAAAAAATTATTTTTTACATAATATTTTTTTATTATTTTTTCTGTCCATTAAACACTGTTTGTAACCAGAATACAAAATATCTTTGGAAAAAAAAATTTCAGGCATTAATGGGTTAAAAAATGTACAACTTTTGCTCCAACTTAGCTAGGCGCCTGCTTTTCAGAAACTGAAAAACAATTTTTTTCGGAAAACGAATAAAGCATGCACAAACACATACACATACAAATTTGAACCAAAAAACTAACGACTTGTTAAACGCTCGACCCCGCACGTGGCTTTTGCCAGATGAGTAGCGGGAGTCGAAGTCGCTCGTGCGTGCAAAGACTATGAAAACTTTGTTCTCTGATTTTAATGTATGGTTACGCGGTTACTTTAAAAAAAGGGGGGAGGGGAGAGCGTTTTCAGATTGTCTGAGAGTATGCTATTATAGAAAACCAATGCTTAAAGCACTCGCTGATCTGCTTCGATCAAGTTATCCATCATTCTTAAATCTGGTTTTGTAAATAAGCTTAGCTATGAAGTGGAAATCTACACATAAATTTATAAAGTGACAATTAAATACTTAAATACTCGTAGAAAGAAGAAATATAATTAACCATGAACACCCACCCAAAATGAATTTTAAACAGTCAGGATTTCAATTTCGAATGGGCTTTCGAAACACATATTTGCCCTTTCTTTCTTCATTTTTTCCGTCATCTTACACACGCAGTTCATCAAAAAAAAAAAATCCTAGTAAAAAGTAAATCTTTCAAAGCTTTTCTCTTCTGAACAACTTCTGTTAATCAATTGTTAATAATTCAAAAGATAACTATCAGCAGGATACGAAAAATCTCGGGTGCCAGGTTGCCTGGACGACTAAAAGATATACCTTTAGTTGTTTCAAAATCATGTAGTAGTTAAAGGGAACTTGAATTTCACTGTAAAATCTGGGAATATATTAGTTTTCTGCCGCCAAAACTTTTTTGCTGGTTCTTAATATTTTACCATTTTTGTAAATTCCTGGTTATTATTTTCATAAACCATACATCAAAAATATCTCAAAACATTCTTTTGCCTCAATTTTAGTCACATGTTTATGACGACGTGAAAGAACTTCCCAGTATATTCATTTCCAGAGCTATGCAGTCGGATTCGGACAGGTTTTGGATTAAAGAAGTCAGAAGCTTTAACCTTCCAAAAGTCGGAGTCAGTAGTTACCTCTGAGTTTTTCAAATCTGCCAGTACAGTGTGAAGTCAGAATCGGAGTCATAAATCCGGAGTCGAATTGGTTTTGATGTAAAGGAGTCAGAGTCAGAGACGAAGGCTTTAAAATCCAAAAGGTCAGAGTCGGAGTTAATCATTTTTTTGTCCGACTTCGAACCCCTTATCTTTACCCCTCATTTTAACGCATCGTATAAGTACTTATTTTTGCAAGCCATAATTTTCGGAAAAAAAAAGAAGAAGAAAAAAAATAGTGGTGATTTTTAATTCTCGAAATTTCATAAATTGCATCAGAACAGAATTGAAAGTTGGAGAGAAAAAAATACGTCACGAGACTTAAATTAACGGCAGGTTCTTAAAAAGTGAAAATTATCCCCTCATGAAAATAAGTGCTTTTACAGCATTGACTTTAAAATAATTTATGATTTTTTAAATTTTCCTTAGTTCTTTTGCGCTTTTGTATTCATTAGTTTCTATTCCATTCCGCAATCTTTATCCCATCAAATTTGTATTTTATTACTAGTTACTTAGCCCGGCTCTGCAAGGGATCTCTATCTTGAGGAAAAATGTCACGTCAAGTGACGCGTGCGTCTATAAGTCCCGATTAAATTAAAGTCAATAGTTTGCTAGAGCGCTGTACGAAAAATTAATCAATCGCCAAAAAATTTTTAAATCCGTCCGTTACAGGAAAAGCCTCAAGCAAAAGCAAGAATTTTATTTGTTTATGTTCAAGAAAAAAATGGCAACACCTTTTTCTCATTAATTTTTTTCACCCTATTTAATTTCTTTCACGTCGTGCAGACGATTTTTACCTGTAAATCCAATTTAAAATGGATATTTCCAAATTTGAAAATGTCCATATCTTTTTTCTGGGTGATGAAGTTTGCGCTTAGTAGTTTTCGGAACCATTGGAAGGAAACTTTCCTATAAGGTATTTTTTGCGTTCTTTCGAATGAGACCAAGATCGAGAAGACCCGATAAGTATTTCGCTAGATAAAGCCATATTTTGAAGTCCTTTATTCGAAATTCGAACGGATCGGTACTTTTTTCCCGCTCAAAAACTATCCTATGATTCTTCCCGGGTGTGAAGTATCTCCCTGGGTGTCTCAAGTATCTCCCTGCGAAATTTCGTCCAGATCCGACGCAAACTGTGGATTTGTATAAGGTAAACACACACACACACACACATACATATTCTTTGTTTTATTTATATGGATTTATGATTACGGTAAAGTACACAAATATAGTGTTATTGAGAAAAATGAAAGAAGACAGCGATTTGAGAGTTAAGTTTCTAAATCACCCCTCGTAGACACCGTTACTAATCAGTATGTTCATTACTTTCTCTGTCGGCCCGATGAGATTCACGCACCTTTCCACTTGGGTGAAAACACAATAGCGACAGCAGGTAAAGCGAGAAATGGGAAGGTAACTGTCTCTGTCGGTTTGTTTTTAACGAGTTCTTGGTCTTACGCCATTTAATAATGGTCATATGGATGTGCTTTTTGGCAAATGGACGATTGCTTGTATGTCTTGTTTTCATTGTTTTTCCTTTGGCGGAGGGGGAGTTTGACAACGCGGGTTTTGATTCAACCGCTGATAGGGTTGTATTACATAGTATGTTGTACATAGCATTTTAGAGTACTTTAATTTTTCGTTTTATAGACTTATTGCAAGAACCCCCCTCCCCCCCCCCCAAAAAGGGCAAAAATAGCAAAAAGATTCAAGCAATATCTGTAAATGAAACCAAAATACGTGATGTCAGATTTATCTTTTCTTTTTGTTTCTTTTCGTTTTGTTTCTTTTCTTTTCCGCTTCTTTTCTTTTCTGTTTCTTTTCTTTTTTGTTTCTTTTCTCTTTGTTTCTTTTCCTTTTTCCTTCTCTGTTTTCTTTCTTTCTTCTCTTTTTCTTTCTTTTCTTTTTCTTTCTTCTTTTTTAATTTCTTTCTTTCCCTTTCTTTTCTTTATCGTTCTTTCTTTCTCCGTCACAATTTTGTCTCCATTTCTCTTCCTCTTTGTTTCACTCTTCCAAATATCCAACCTGCAGTCTTAAACTGTCAGTGACAGAATTGAATCTATAGAATTGACTGAGTAATAATCGGAAAAATAAGTCTAATGTGAACAGTAAACAAACACCCTATGACTTTCTAGAACACCAACTAAATAATCCATTTTGTTTGACTAAAAAACTGGGCGAGTGGATTAATGTACGCGCATTGGAACTTATACTCCATAAATAAATATTTTTTGTGATAATATATGCTTTTTAGTTGATTTTGCTACCATTGATTTAAATCTCACGGCCTTAACTAAGAAACCAACAACAAAAACAAGCAGGCTTGTACTTTTCTATTAAAAAAAAATAGAAAGATCTAAACATTAAGTTTATATTCTGAGTATGTACTTAGAGCAGCACTATAATAATGATGCATCAAAGATGGCCGTTTCAACTATATTTTATTTGTTTTAACACCCTATTACGATTGAAGTTTTTATTTAAATGATCTCTGCTGTTGTAATCATTGATTTAACTTTCTGTCACAATTGCAATGAATTTCGGAGGATTTAATCAAAACAAACATAATGAGAACGCCTTCACAATAAGAAAACTTTCTTTTTTTCTCCATCTTAATTACTTAAACTTTCCTCATACATCAAAGCAAATTCAAACACTTTCATTAAAAAGTATCAATGAAGAAGCTGAACGTTCTGAACAACTCACGCTTGTCATAAGATTATTAAGGTGATTTTTAAAATACGCATTGGTTATTTTTTTCGTAGCAAAACATTAATGCTTGGAGTCTTTAAGATAACATTTTAATTAGTTTGTAAACTTCTTAATTAAATTATTAAGTACTAAAAGTGAGAAAGTATTTTAGAAGTTTAAAGTTTTTGTTTTTTTTTTTTTGAGATCATTTGAAGAGATTTCCTATTCTAAAATACTTTAAATTAATGAACCAATAATAAGTACTACTTAAGTTTTATTACACCCTTTTAAAGAGACGTATGGCATACATTAAAACACAACGAAGTCTTACCATAAATATTTAACCAAATTCTACTTGTCAAATGCAGAAAGCTTTACTTCTTTAAGTTCAGAAACACAGTTCAAGGAAATTTTTTTAATTTTTACTTTTTACGGTGATCAAAACTGAATATGGCTAATGTAGTAACTTTTTAAAACACGATATAATTTCTCTTTCTCAGTTCAAAATTTGAGATACTCAAAATGATATTTTTTAAAGGGGGCTGACAATTTTGATTTTATCAAAAAATTTAAGCGAAACGTCTCTTTAAGTTATTATTGTATGTGATAAAGTTGCGCATTGGTTTTGCCCTACTGGCAGACTTAACCCATTTAAGCCCAGTAGCCTAAAAACGGGACGCTTGTTAGTTACTGCATACAAGAACCTGTAATGGGTAAATCATTTTACTAAAGCTGTTTTTCACAAGTTAAATAGTCCTTCTTCTTGAGAAAAAAAAGGTTAAACTATATTTCATGATACTCTGATTTCCCTCTGATTTTTAAAATTATTGAGTATCCGCTAAGTTTACACGCACTTATAATACATCAACATGTAATATAGTTTAGCCTTTGATATTAATAATAGTATTAAAATATTACTTTTATATTTGTAAAGAACGTGAATTTTATTTTTTATTCATAGTTACATACATCTATACAAACAAACAAACAAACCCACATGCGAAACTAATAAAAGCGTATTAAAAATATATGGGCATTTTTGAATTTGGAAACATCCATTTTAAATTGGATTTATTAATATCATCTGCACGAGCGTGAAAGAATTTATTGATGAGAACACGGTGTTGCCATTTTTTCCTGAATATAAACAAATAAAATGCTTGCTTTTCCTGTTACGGGGAATTTAAAACTCTTTTGGCGAGTTTATAAATTTTTCGTACTGCGTGCCGGAAAAATATTAACTTTAAGCTAATCAACTTTTATGCCTTCTCGTCACTTGACAAAACTTTTATTTTAACCCATCAATGTGTACCCATTAATATCGTAAAGTGTGTTCTGTAGCAGTTTTAATATAATCTTTATCACAAATTACATCGTTCACAATCTCAAGAAAAAAAGCTAAGTTTTCAAAGTTATTCCCAGCTTCCCAGTTTGTGTTAGTTGCTGTTTTTTTTCTAATCAAAGGTCTTTTTAAATATTATATCGTAGGCAGAAAAACATTTTAGCAAAAAAAGTATGTACCCTCTGGGGTCTATCGTAAGTTTTAAGGGACGATTACGATTGTTCTTTCCTTAATAAGAAAATTATTTTTTGCATGATATTTTTTAATTATTTTTCCTGTCCATTAAACACTATTTGTAACCAGTATACAAAATATTTTTGGGGAAAAAAATGTCAGGCATTAATGGGTTAATGTAGACCCGTACAAAAGCCGGATGACGCAGTCTGATTAGTCATAAAATCTGTACCTCAGAACCAGACTAACGTAAGTCCATTTTCGTCATTTTTCAGTTGCGGGGAAAAACGATGTATTCGACAATCGTTTTTCCCCTCTACCGAAAAATGACGAAAATGTACTTACGTTAGTCTGGTTCTGAGGTACAGAAATTAGGCTGCGACTTCGGAGAGAAAACCTCTGACTCCGTCTCCTGGAATTTTAAAGCCTCAGGCTCCAATTCCTTCACCCCACCAACTCCGACACTGGTAGCCCTGAAAACTCCGAGTAAAATTGACCAACTCCGACTCGAACTCCTTTAACACAAAATAAGTCCGTCTACAATTCCGTAGCTCTGCCAAAATCTTAGCATTGCTATCACTTTTGGAGCTCATAGAGATTTGAAAGTTTAAGTGGCAACAGTTTTGTGAGAAAAACCGGAAAGGGGCTACGAACACTGATAGTGAATATTCTTTGATTCTGTTATCGGTAATGCGAAAGGAGCAGCTGTATGCGCTCATAACATAACTTGAAAACCAAACAAAAGATATCAAAAGTCAAAACGTCACAGCCTTTGTAAGAAAAAAAATCAGATTCCTCTTCCAATTCGCTTGATAAATATCTGTGAATGCGTTTTGGTCTTAGATAATGTGGTTCTGTTTTATCAAAATCACCATTAATAATCGTCTCAGAGAAAGGTTATTATTCTTCTCAGCAAGTAAAGCGTACTTTAATTTTTCTTGAAGCTATCTTTTTCATCTAAAGAAGTTGACCAGATTTACACTAATGTCATATTTTTTTAATTAAAAAACAAACTTTTCAGTTTTATTAAAGCAGGCCACATTAGTCAAAGTTTAAATACGCATTAGTATGTAAATGTTTAAAAAAAATGTTTTAATGGACATTTTTTGTACATTTTCTAATTAATTGATTAGTTTTCCCTAATCAAGTAATTAAATACTCTCTCCGACACACGCATAATATGTATGTTTGCGTTTAAGTGTATATAAAGATAAACAATCATTTTTTGCAATTGTTTAAAAAAAAAAAATTGCAATGGGGGAGTTTCCTTCAGTCAAAAGTACTACCTTTTGTTACTAAAATTGATAGAATGATTTTCAAAAAATAACATGGGCCCGGAAAATACTTTAATTTTCCCAACAGTTTATTTTTTATTATTTTTTTTAAATACCCTACCTTGTGAAAACGGGGCGTGGTTTTTGTGACGTCAGTGGTGTACCTAACAGCTCTCTTTCCAATAATAACACCATTTTGCTTGACTTGAGTTGTCCCTTGTCCAATCGCAGGAATCGGTGACGTCACGACCTTCGTCATCTCACTACAACCAATTAGATTTCACGCTTACGTGCACCACTGACGTCATGCGCAGATGTTTTTTTTTTTTTTTTTTGAATAGCAACTGCGCACTGGTTAAAATAATTCATAAAAAATATATAACTGTGTCAAAAAATAAAAAAACAAATGGTCAATTCCTATGTTACGAAGCATGTTCTTTCAGAAAAAAATACTTTTGAAATTTCGGAAACTCCCCCATTGTTTTAAAACATTTTCTCTAATTGTTGTTGGTGTAAGATTATGCGGAGCCAGGGACGTAACAAACGCCCTGCTTCCCTAGAACAGACGGTAAATTTTCTCTGTCCTAGTGACAGGAGCATTAACCCCAGATATGCATGCAAATAAAAAACATATCGTTGCTTAGGAAATAATATGATAAATAGAAATATATACATCTGAGAATTAAGTTTCTAGATCAATATGTTATTAAAAAGTTATAGTTTTGTGCTTAAATTAGGCATAATGAGATTCTGCGTTTAAAAATACAAATAAGATTAAAAGATTAAAAGTTTTAAAAGGGGAAAACATGTTTCGGAGGCAACAGATTCCTTCGTCAGTGTCCCAATATGTTATTGTAAAGTCATGAATACAAATATATCTTAACATGGGCGTTTTCAACCCATGTCAGTCAATTATTAAGTGCAGCACAAGCGGAAAATACTCTCATTTGCATAAGTATGCACTAAGTTTTAATGAACTGCATGTGAAAGCTATGTGAAACTATAATAATGTGATGAAAATTAGTTACTTAGTTTAACACGTTTTATTAAATAAAATGTGCTCAAAATTATTTTCTTTCTTTTTTCTTATTCATTCATATTGAAATTGTAACCGTTGCTATCTATTTAATTTTACACTGATGTTGTTTTTCAAAATGATGAGTGCCAAAAACTAATCAATAATAAGGGCGTAAGGTTATAAATTATTTTTAAATACTAAACCGCTTTCAAGAAATACCTTGGAACTAAAAAACAAAAAATAATTGGCTACTTTTGCGTACAATTTTCTACTCAGACATATGAATTAAATTTATTCTACAATTCAGTACAAAAATCAACTGAACGAAAATCCTAACACTAATTTTAATTTTACTAAATGATAAACTATTTTAATAGTAACCTCTCGTTATATCGCACCTCGTTATATCTCTCATTCGGATATATCGCACTTTTCCCTTGTTTCCCAGGGCGAGGAGTTAGTCACCTTTTGAAATTTTGATTACTTTTCGTCACCTTTTGGAATTTTAGTCACCTTTTTAAACCTTTCTTGAAATGTGCTTTAGAAAAATCTATTTTTGATAAATAAAATTTTTGAAAAGTATGAATATTCTTTTCCTTACCTGAAAATAAATGGAATTTTGAAAGAAAAAAAGCAAAAATCTGTCATTCAACCATTAAAAAAAGTGTTTCAACTTTGGCTCATTCACAAAACAAAGCCTTTTAGAAGCACCCGTTTAAAAATTTCAAAAGAAAAAAAAAAAACATGTGTAACTATTCCAAGGATACTTGGCAGTTCTTTTTTTTTTTTTCTTGAAACAAATTCCATTGGTGATTTTCATGGGGGAAAAACGGGGGTCAAATTTCATTACCATTTTGTTCTTTTCTCTTTTCTGCTCTACCCCCCCCCCCCCCACCTTAAAAAAAACTGGCTGCTGATTTCACTCCTTCCCAGATTTAGTTTTATGTTCTGACAAATGCTTTTTCTATGCCATACCACAAGGCTCTGACCTTGAATCAGGCGTGAAAGGTATCATTGGAAAAATAACTTTTGATTTGCAGAAAAAAATGTAATGCAAAAAAGAAATGTCATTAAGAAAGAAATTATTTGGGAAACATCTTTTTTTTTTAACTTACAGATAACTTTTTTTTTCTTATTTTCAGAAGCAATTTAATTTTTCTAAATTTTCAGATCAGGTTTCATTTCGGACTCCACATTACAAATCTGCAGGTACACAAATCTGCACACTATTTTTATTAATACTCTTTATAACTATCTCAGTTTTGAAAAATAATGTCAAGTTTCAAAATTTCAATAAAATCTTTGGTAAGCAATATTGTTTAGTGATGGCTCACTGTGGCATATATGAATTGGCGAACCATTGCTTTGCCTTCCACTACTAGTAGAAATTCAGAAATGAACCGCCAACAATGAAAATTGCTTTTTAATAGAATAAATGAATATTTTTTGCTGGAAATTTCTTTAAGTGATATGTTTCGCTCTGAAGAAAATTTTGTAAATTAAATTTCTTTTTACGACTTTTAAAATTCTCTAATGTTTGAGTTGAATTTTTAAAATTGTATTATTCCGTGTCATGCTTAAGGTTTCAATTTTTCTGCATCCTTTGAATGTTTTAAATATTTTTAAAGTTTTTTTTTGAAATAACATTAGTTACTATGATTTTTTAATAACTTCATTTAACATTATTTTTTGTACCTCTCACTGCAAAAATGAATTTCCAATGTATTGGGAAGAAATTTTTTGAAAGTTTAACATGTAATTCTGCTGTCTGCTGTACGTAAAGATTTGGTTAAAATTAAAAAAAAAAAAAAAAAAAAACATTTTCACAGCACAGTGCTCACATGACTTAAGATATGATATAAAAGTTTTTCTCTCTTCAGTATTGGACATGTGTCGTTGCATATTTTCAGACCCCCCCCCCCTCAAAGCAAAAGACATGAACACTTTTATACATATGAAATAATATCTTCAGTTTTATACTTCAACATTTTATTTTTACCTTGTAAGTTATCATTTTGTTTCAATCAAAGTTTCTGATTTTTCAAATTTTATTTTTTTCACTCATTCTCTGTTGTCAATACTTTTCAGTGAACATTAATGCTTTGTATTTACAGAGAAACAAGAAAAAGAATGCTGATGATTTTGCAACGAGCTATTAAGGTAGTAGTCTGGTAACTTGGGTTCAAAAAATCGAAAAAACTTTTTTTGCTCGATTTGAAAGTACAATGTCTTGAGAATATATTGTGAAAATTTCAGACAGAAATTCGAAATATTTCGGGAGTTATAACGAGTTTCCTAGAGCGCCTCGGAGTCCAACCTTTAAAGTAAGTAGTCTGGTAACTTGGGTTCAAAAAATCGAAAAAAATTTTTTTGCTTAATTTGAAAGTACAATGTCTTGAGAATATACCGTGAAAATTTCAGACAAAAATTTGAAATATTTCGGGAGTTATAACGAGTTTCCTAGAGCGCCTCGGAGTTTGTTGTTGAACTTTAAACGCGTTTTTCTCAAAACATTGTTTTTCTGGTCGGCCCGGGTCCTAACTTTTTTTCTACTGAACCGATTGCTTTCAAATTTTAACAGGCTGTTCTATACACTTATAGTTCTCGTCGGTACTAACGAGCATTTTTATCACCCCTAACTTTTTATTTTACAACCCTTTTTTTGCTAAAATAAAATGACTTTTTTTTTCGAAGTCCGCCATTTTGTTATTTACCCTTGAAATTTAACTTCAGTAGTTCCAACCAGAATGACATGTCTATAGATTAAGAATAATCAAGAATATTTGATTTCAGATAACATCAAGATCCAAAATCACCCGGGCCACCCACGTGCTTTTTTTTTTTTTTTTTGAAGTTCCAACTTTGAGTGACAATAAAAATAGTAATAAACTATTAAAATTTTTCAAATAATATATTTTTTGTATTTTCAATGTGTAAATAAAAACACTATCAATATTCAAGATAATTCATTTTTATTTTCCTATAAAAAACCACCCTTCAAAAAAGTCATGAAAATAGGCATAAGTTACCAGACTACTACCTTAAAAATATGAATAACTTAAAATATGTTCATTAAATACATTGTCATTGTCTTTACTTCATAATTTCAGGTGTTAATTTAATTGATTTTAAAGAAAAATCTTTGAACATAACATAGAGTTTACACTAAAAGTTTTTGAAAATATGTCCTAAAGTGGTTTATTTTGTTACTTCCAGCCCTTTTATATTCATGTTCGGAATCTAAATCTTTAAAAATAGTATGTAGGCTATTTTGGTAAAAGTCAGAGAAAAGGATAATCGTTTTCTGCTTTTTGATTTCTTAACAAATTGCTTTTGGTCACCTTTTAGTTACTTTTTTTGTTTACACTTCTTATAAACTGCTACCGAACCAAAATGACTACAAGCCGAATCTTTAATTAAACACAAATTAACTATACACGAAATTAGTGTCTGAACCAAAGCTAGTCAGTCAGGTAATAAAGTGTTGAAATATCCTGAAATAATGATTGAAGTAGCTAAAACATAGACTCAACAAAATTATTTAATGCTGTATTGAATTAGAAATTTTGTTTTGTTTCGTCTTTCATACTATCCTTAAACTTTTCTCTCTCACTATCACTCTTTTTTAGCCTACTTTCCCGTTAAAAATAGAAGAAAGAGGAAAAAAGCATTAAAAGTGCCTTAACGCATCTAAAAAATATCGCTAAGTCCAAAAAAAAGTCAAAAAGAAATCAATAAAAGTAAAATAAATATCGAAAAATTAAAATTTGGAAAGTATGGTTTTGAGATGGGGAATTTTTAGCCTATTTTCCCGTTGAAAATAGAAGAAAGACGAAAAATGCATTAAAAAAGTGGCCTAATGAATCTAAAAAACATCGCCAAGTCCAAAAAAAGGTCAAAAAGAAATTAAAAAAAAGTAAAATAACTATCGAAAAGTTGAAAATTGGACAGTAGGGTTTTGAGATGGGGTAATTTGTGCGTCCGTCTGTCTGTCTGCCCCCCGCCTTAATAACTTTTGAATGAACATTACGACTTGAACAAACTTTTTTTTGTTAAAAAGATGTCGGCGAGTACAGTTCATTCCCATACTTTATTTTTCGATTTGAAAGATTTTTGGTTCAACTTTGAACCATTTAAACAACTAATGTATGTAAAGTACTTTTCTGAATAATCTTCTGTGAGGACTCCGCAAACATGGCAGAAATGCAGGCTCAAAAAAAAAAAAAAAAAGACTGACTGTGCAGACGATTTTTTGTTTATTTATTCATTTTTTTTTTTTTTTTTGGCAGACGATTGTTTTTGTAACAAAAATGTTTCATTCACGAAGGCATTTTATTCTTTGTTTGTATTTAACAACTGGCAACGAATTAAAACTGAAATTCGAGACATTTTATTAGCGGACGAGTTTTTTTTTTTTCCTTTCTTTGATAAAATGTGTTTTGATGTTCTTTGTACTTTTAATTTTATTTTTTGAAAACGATTGAGGATTTTTTTAGCGAAAGAACTATAACAGTTGCATTCTTTAAAAGGTACGGCAAAACTTTATTAATTCGTTTATTTACTTTTTAAGTGTGTATTTTATCTGATGAGAGGGAAATATTTTGCTTTTAGAAATCAGCTTGAAGTGCAAAAAGGAATGTTCGACATAATTTTCAGTCTCAGATAATCAAGAGAATATTGATCAGATGCTAGAATGCCGATGTCGATGTACGAGAAAGTAGGCTCGTTTAGTTCTTGAACGAACTTCTTGTCTTTAAATGAATTAATTAATGTTTTCAAAACGTGAAACCCGCCCATTCAAAATCTTAAGATTTCTCTGTGTTTATCACCATAAACTGCATAAACCAAACCAGATGAAATGAAAATAGAAAGATTAATATGCCAAAGGGGGGGGGGTGGGGTGGCGATCGAACTATGGATTCGCCGGAATCCGTCGCACCTGCCCCGGGGCCATTCAATCAACGGGCTCGGCAGAAAAACAAACAAGCCTCGAGTGCTGTAATGTGTCGAGCTCCCAGCGCTCTAAGTGTTTCGGAGCACAAGGCACATTATCGACTTTTATCGCAGATCTGGGAGCGTGTTCTGGCTCGTCTGGAGCTTAATGAATGAATTATCTGAACCTCTTGAATGATAGCTTTGGTCGGGTACGGAGAAAGGTGCCAAGCGGGGGATGGTTCCTTTCTGACGATCTTTTAATACAAGAAATGACCTGTTAACCACCTAAGTTAACCGGTTGTCCTGTTCGAACGCAGCACCAGAGATCTCGCATCCTAAATCTACTCTAAACAAGAAAATATGAATAAATAAAAATATTTTATCTTCAGTTTTTCACCAATTTTATTTTTTAAATAAATCAAACTTTACTCTTAAAATAGATAAGTTGTTTGTGGTATCAAATTAGATTCAAATAGTTTATAAATACTCAAAAGTTTTCGTTTTTCTTACTGACATTTCAAGCTAATGTACAATTTCCATTCTCTCTAGAAAATGAGTAAAAATAGTTGAAAATGAGGCACAAACTTAGAATTTTTTGCTCAGCTACATTTTTCTCAATTTTAAATTAATGTGAGTAATAATTTGCAAAAAATATTACTTTATAAAAAAACTCGAAAATTAAAAATATCAGTTTTTCCTATTTGTCTTTTAAGTGCAGCATAAATAGTTAAACTATAGAAAAAGTACTTTTTTTAAGGGTTAAAATCAATTAAAAAAAAAAAAAACATTTTTTATTTGAAACATTCTTTATTTTTAAACATAAACAAAAATAATCTGTGAGTAATAAGTCAATAAATGATATTGCATATTTTCATAATGCATGCAAAGCATCAAATCGACACATATTTCTAATAGGTTTCATCGGACCAAAAAATGTAAGATAAATCACATGGAATTACTCAAAATTTCATGTTTGTGATGCAACGCAGAGTTACTGATTTCTGGATTCATATTGGTAACAAATATAAGCTAATGAAAAATGTAACTTATTATTATTTATTTATTTAATGTAATTAAGCTCTGTTTCTCATGCAGTTATGTGGCCAAAAAAACATAAGTACTTGATTTTTAATTAAAATTCGAATAATTCGAAAAATGATCGTCATAGCTGATTGCGAAACCTTTCGGGGCCATACGCAACATCTCCTGCAAAGAAATTAGTCACTAGCGTAAAACTTACTACTAATTTCCAAAAAAGAAAACGATAACTTGAATGTCATGTCATGATACCTACAAAACAATGCAAAATCTTTTAAGGTTAACAAATAATTTCAGCCGGTAAAATTTGCAGTGCAATTAATTTTTGAATTTCCAAATTTAAAAACTAATTCGAAAATTGAAATAAATTCTTAAAAATACATGACTAAAAGCTTCGTTTAAACTAGAAATGAAACTGCAGAATGAAGAATTTAAATTCAGCAAAAATTGATACAAATTCAAAAATAAATAAATGAATAAACAAAAATCAAAATAAAGAAAAGTTCCTGCGCTTTGAAGAAGTATATCCAGTGTCTGCAATTATGCTAAAAATGTATTTTGGGTATTTTGCAGTTGAAATTCTGTCCTGGTTTAGTCCAAATGCTTCATTGTCACAATAATTTCGCAACCTTTATAAATGTTTGAATCTTGAATCAGTAAAAATTAAAGGCAAATCTAATGTTATTAAAGCAAAATATTACAAGATTATTGTTACAGAAATGTTATGTTTTAAAAAATTCAGATTTGTTATTTATTTTATCTGTTCAAAGTCAAACGTTTTAATTTCAGCGTCAGTAAGTTCAACGTAAGCTACTTCCATTGTAATGATCAATGTATGAAAAAAATGAATTCCTTTACTTCGATCACATACATATTTGATTACTGAAAAACGGAGTTTACATCATAAATTTCAACTTTTTCTCTGAGTTAGAATTTCTCTTTCCGTGAAAAGCCTGTAATAAAATACTATACTACACTCTAGGGTTTTCCTTACCTAGCATACGTAGTTCAAGCGGTTGGATGTAGTGTGTACAGGGAGTTAAGAGAGCTAAGTCCCTCCCAGAGACTAGAATTAATTCGGAAAGGGCCCTTTTTACCAGAAATAAAAAGGCCTAAAATTGTGTTTTATAGAATTTCATTTTGTAAATTTTACGTAATCCGTAATGATTGAAAAATACTCCTATGAAAATACAGCTGTTACAAAAATCGTCTTCCAAGAAACTTATCCACCACTGCAGTGCTAACCCTTTTCCTTTTTTTTAAAATAATAATAATTGTTGCAGCTTTCTTTATTCGACGTTTTTTTATTAATTTAAGCGTAGGGAAGCATTAGGTTACTCTGTGTTTCTTTTATTATTTACAAATTTAAACTGATTTTGAAGAAAGCACCAGAGAAACAAAAGATAGCACTATGTCATTCTTCCCTAAATTTCATAAATTAGCATATAAATAATAAAAAAAACTAATAAAACTTTACAAAAATGAAATGAAAAAAAACTAGGTGTCTTTATAAATCTGAGAGGGGGACGGTTGTTGAAATTTCTCCAATTTTGTCTCTCCCTTCACTTATTAGAGTTACTCTTTAAAATCCTAGCCCCTCCCATGGAAATATCCTGAGTGCGCCCCACTGGTTGGATGAACGATGAAGCACGGTTTCTTGATCCAGAAGAGCAACCACTGACGCAGTACTGCCAACGGTACTGATTTGGAAGGGATACATAGAGGACCTTATGAATGTGACATATTTAACCAATTTATATTAACGAGTAGAGACAGCTCACTTCGATGCCGGGACCTATAGTTATGATTTCAATGCCTTAACCAAATATCTCGGTGGCGCAATAGCATATGGGGCCAAGGCCTACTGTGCCCATCTCAGTTAAACTCCGAGTTGTGGTAGATACGGGGATCCTGGAGTGAAAAGTGAAAAAAGTGTGCCCATCTCGGTTTTTGTGACCGAGGGCTCTGGTTTGCAAGTCAGATATTCCTGTTAGGTCAGTCGAACCCGGAACCCCCAGCGTTTAGTTCCTAAGTACGTTTGGCACTCATTTTATCGACCCACTGAATTGATGAAAGTGGGTCAACCGTGCCTGAGCCGCGAATCAAACCCAGGTCTGCGCCGTGGAAGCGCGAAGCGCTACTACTGCCAATGAACTTCGCCTAAATTAAATAAATTTTAAAAAAAATGAAATTAGTTAGAAATAAAATTTTCATTTTAAGGTGATTTTTGAAAAACTAGCGGAAGAAAAAGTTTAGACCAAGTTGTACAAAAAAATCGAATGAAAACTTGCATTAAAAATAGTATTGTAATTACTTACACTATTTTCTAATTAATATAAGTGTTGATTATAATACTATTCTTCTGATTAATTGATCATATACTGTTACTATAGTGAAGGAAGAAAATATCGCTTGGATCTTTTCTGCTAAACAACGAAATGAAATCATGGAGCAGCAATTGCGCATGGAATAGATGAAAGAAAATAGCCTATCGGTAAAATACTTAAAAATCGCGTCAAAAGGAAGTCAAATCCCTGGTGCAGTTACCACCTGTTCGACACACGCAGAACGTTTAATTATCAGTGCAAAAACAACTTGTCTCCAGGATATACCGTGCGGTAACTGTAACTGCAACTGCTAGATTCTCGATAATATTTGTGTACTGTTCGTTTTCATATTTTTGGAACATATCATTAAATAACAAAATGTTGTTATGTTTTAAGCTTCTAACCGACTGAACGCATTAATTTATTGTTCTTCATGAGAAATTTATCTGAAAATCGTAAAACTAATTCCATGTTTGTGACTTCTAAGTTACTTGTTATGGGTATTGTTATGATTTACATAATTCTATTTCTATGGGGTTTTATAAAGCAATTACACCTATGCTTCAAAGCTTTCTCAAAGCTCGTATGTTTCAAAACATTTATTTATCTATATTGTTTAAAAAATTAGCTACAGGAAATCAATATTTTCTTCAGATTTTTTTCGCATCTAGTTCTAATTAAAAAGAAGACAGCAACGCTATAATTTTGTTCACTGATTGATTTGTGCAACACTCACAAACAAAACAATTAAATTTACGGATTATGGGAAACGTTTTTGTTGTTAATTTGTTGAGAAGGGTTACAAAGTTTTTTTTTTTTTTTCTCATTTTATTTTTGATATGAGTGAATTATTTTAGTAAATGATGGGGCAAATGTTTGGAGGAAAAAATATTGAAATATTGAATATATATATCTATGATCCTTTTTTTTTTTTTTTTTTTAGAAAAACATTATTTTTTTCTTTTTAATTCACATTAGAGGAGTCCTAGAAAAATCTGTGAAAAGTATTTTTTTTTAATTAAATACTTTCTGAGAATATTAGTCATTCACTTGGTCTACCATTTTTTAAGATTTATCTGCAATTTTTAAACACCTTTAAAATTTGAAACATATTTTTAATAAAGTTTTTAAAAATTGACAGAATGGAGATTTTTTCATCAGTATTTGGCTCTGAAAAATGAGTTACAGGTTACAGGGAAGCTTTAGGTCATATGAAAGGGACAGTATTAACTTTTTTTTTAAATTAAGGGTAGTATTTGCAAAAAATTTAAAAATAACTGTGGCTAGTTTTTATAAGCTGCTGATCTTTTAAAAGAATTCAGTAAAAAAAAAGAAGAAGAAATTAACTTTTAAAGCAGTAGCGAAGGGTGAAAGGTGATTTAAGATTTTAACAGTAAAGAATTAAATTTTGAATTCAAAATTTGTGTCGCAGAATTATTTTATTTAATGAAAGCAATTCGTTTTGTTTACTTTTGCAATATTTTAAAATCTGAACACTTCTTTAAACTTATCTGCGAAGTTTTATTTGTTAAAATTTTCATTAGATTGACTGTGAAGAAATGTTCTCACATACCATAAGAACATTTCTTCATTGACAACGAAGCTGGGTTGACTTTATATAATATTTTATAACACCGAAAATACGATGGAGTAAAGTAGTCACAAGTTAAGCAAGCTTGCACAAATTGGTCATCTGAAATCATTTAATAACTTTTCAAACATAATATCGATTAGATATTAATTTTACTTAGCACATATTGTTTTTAAGGGTTAAATGCAGTTGAGGAGTCAAATTTGATTAAAATGTTTAGTTAACCAAATTTGATTGTAGTTGACCAACAAACATTTTAAAATTTATTTAAATAAAGTCAATAATTCATTTAAGTAAAGTCAATGTCTGTAAAAGAGCTAGTTGTATTTATCATTAAAAAAGATTTGATGATTACTCATAACGTTTTTATATATTTTTTAAAACTACAACTTTACAGCGAATCAGATCATAATTGAATATGAAAAGGAAAATGTCATGAGACTATTTAAATCAATTTTCTTCTTCCTAAAATGCAGTGCAATGTGTTCTTTATTAATGTAATGTAAAATAACAACAAAAGAAATTTTAGGAAAAATCTTGTATTTATTATTCACCAAAGAAAAAAAGAAAAATTTGGATTTTATGAACTTTTTACCACAACAGACTTTTTACCACAAAGAGATTATAAAATATGATAATCGATTAAAAACGAATAAATTAATTTATCATAAGTGACGCTGGTACAGGGATGTCTTTGCGAAAAATGGTCCGAGCATAGAGTTGTCGCGTTTTGAAGTTTCAGCAATTAAACAATTCCGTGCAGATTTTCTGCGGGTTTCTTCAAATTTCGCAAAACTCCGCAAAATTTCTACGCATGTTTTAACTAGAAGTAGATCTAAATTTTCCGAAAACCAGATTCTAATTCAGATCAAAACTCGTTATTTTCGCAAGAAAAAGAATATGGAATGCCTTTACAAAATTCGGCAAGAAATTTTCGGAGACTTTGCAGAGTTCTGCAACATTTCTTCATTACTTGAAATGTACATGTAGAAAATCTGCAGAATGACTCAACTCAAAGGAAGGTTCTCGTGTTCTAAATAGAATCGCAAGTAGGAAAAAAACTACCAATTAATGGAAACATTCAAAAATAAAGTAACGTTTTTCTTGAATATATTTATTTCAGAAAAAATGCTGTTGTTGCAAAGTGATATGAACTGAAAAAAAAAAGACATTGTTTTTTTGGGAAGAGGGGGGGAGGGAGTCCGGACCCCCAGGACCAGCGGTGGATTCAGAAAAAATCTACAGGAGGGGCACAAAATCAGTTTAATTTTTAACTAAAAAATAATAATTATTGCTAAAAACAAACAACTGTCGTATACTTATTTATTATCGTATTTTCATTACCTTTCGGTTCCTGGTAATAATGGCATTCCATCAAGCAGTCATGGTATAGTATGACTCTGGCAGTAAAAGGTGTCCTTTGAAAGTGTTTATTTATTTGTGGATACCTTGCATAAGGGGAACGTTATTGGTTTGAGTTTGAATACGTACACAAAATTATTTCATTCAGCAAAGTGCTTGTAAATGAATAAAAAAGAACTCGGAACACGAGAAAATATCACTGAATCTACTTTCCCATAACGGTTAACACATAACAATATTACAGCTAAAGTGCTTTGGATGACAACTTTTTTTATGAGTCTGAATTCGGAAGAATGCACAGACATGGCGCGGTATCATTCAGACAAGTATCAACACATATTTTATTGTTTGAAGAAATGTAGCCCTAATAAAAATGTATTAAGTGAGTAGTTTTTCCCTTTGATTTAAGTTTAAGGAATAAAAAACTAAATGCCTGTAATAGCCAAGTGGAATGCGAACGCAAAAACATACTTCCACCCAACCGCTTGTAACGTCTCCCCCCCCCCTTTTTTTTGCAAATACAAGGTAAGCAAAAATACGTCAAATCGTTTAGATCGTTTAAAAGCCTTTGCTTTTAAACGATCTGGCGCCATAGAATAAGTTTGGGACATTCGTAAGTTCCGAAGATCAATTAATAAAGGGAAAAAAAAAGAAACCGATACATTTTTCTCACAACGGAAAAATGAAACTATTTATTCATTACTAAAAGTAAATCAAAGCATAAAAGCAATTGTGACAGTTGCATTTTTTTTTGCTGGTTATCAAATAGGTCTCTGTCACGGTATTAATATTTTTTTTTCTTTTACGATTCCGTTGCCAAAAAACTGTTAGAAAATATTTTTAAAATTGCAAAACAGATGTATTGAATCGTCCCCGATAATTTGATCGGCGTTTCTTGTTTCAGTTTAGGCTCTTCGAGAATATATGACAGAGGGGGCACGTGCCCCCGTGCCCCTCCCGCTGGATCCGCCACTGCCCAGGACCCACCCCTTAGCTACGTCCCTGTCCCCTTCCACACACGCTCCGTTTTATCACAACGAAAACAGAAACTTCACAACAACCGTAAGATGGCGCTACCTGATTGCCTCATTTTTTTTTGCGATGCAAGGAAGCGGCAAGTTTATATCAGCGACACGCATTCCTGCTGTCATAACATCTGGTAGAAATCATCGTAGCAGACGATCCTTGATCACTCGCTCATCGAAATCGCAGCAGACGGTTTATTTCTTCTGTCTTGCGTCATGCCGCGCTCGTTCTTGATCAAGAAACAAAGCGGCTTGAAAAACTCTGTGCGATGGAGAGGCAAAGATGACAAAGAGTTGATGAGAGCTAATAATCAAAATGCTTTAAGTAAGTGCCCTTTAATTTTTAAAAATGTTTAATGTTGTTGAAAAAGGACTTCAGATCAGTTGTGTTCAGAGATGAATTTTATAGTTTGCATTGGTTTTGAAATTTATTTGATCTTTTGGATTTTTTGAAGTGAAAGAATTCAAGATATCTAACTCAACAACTTTCATTTATGTAACCCCACAAATTTTTCTTTCTTTCTTTTTTTACTTCCTTTTACGCAGTTAAGGAAGTATTGTGATCAAGAAAAAAATTTTGTTTTCTTTTGTACTTTTCATTATTATTGTTATTGTTTCAAAATGCTATTTTATTTTAAATTTAGTGTGATATTTCGCAACGCGGTTCTTTTCACCCAAATAAAACAAGTCTAAGGGTGCTGATGTTTTATATTTTAACACTTGACATTTGACTCACAATTTATGTTATTTTACGTGGGCTGTTTGATATTAAAAAAAAAAATTACGTATTATGCTGTTTAAACAATGAACTAGATTTCCACTTTTTTTTGCAAAATGTACGAAAATGTGAGTTGTAGTTTGGTATCTTTTTTATTTTTAGTTGTTTTTCTTTTCTTACTTATTTATTTATTCATGTATGTTTTTATTTAACAAGAAAATATTACAATTTACATGAAAATTAATTTCCTCCGACAATCTCCTTTATAAAGAGCAAATATAGTCGGACAGAAGTTAAGGATCTAAGTTAGACCTTCCAACCTAATCAAAATTGGAAATGCTTAAAAATAAGATGCCAATTTTTAAGGAAAAGCTACCTGTTGAGTACAGCCCGAAAAATATGGCAAAAATCTGCATTGGCTGAAGCTGTAATTTTTTTTCCTTTGAAAATTTTTGGCGTTTTCTCAGTCAACTAAGAAAGAGTCTGTAGGCTCTTTCAGGAATCTGCTTCGCACGTTGCAGCGTCACGCTGTTTCTGTTACTGGTCTAGTCGGCTCGTACAGAGAGTGGGGGAAAGGGGTGCGTCTGCCCCCTCACTCAAGAAAGTATAGGGCCCTTGCCCCCTCACTTTTCAGAGTTAAAAGGTAATGATCGAGTGAAAAACGATTTTTTACTGAGTGGATTGATTTATTTCACCAAAATAAAAACTGAAAATTCCAACTTTTTTCATGTTATTTCATAACAATGAAATTTTGAACCGTAAGGGGGAATGTCTATGTTAGCCATTTTTGGCCGGGTTGATTTTTTCTGACTATATTCCGCACTTTTTAGAGGTCATTTAATCAGAAATGTTACAATACAATATTATAGCCAACAACGAAAAAACCCTTTCAGAAATGCTGCCTTCTACCCTCCCCACAAGCACAAACATGTTTCTTTTGACCCCCCCCCCCTTTCGGTACACCAGCTGCCTATGGTTACCGGTGTTTAGAATAAAACGCCTTTTCTAAATTAAATATATAATTATATATATTGAGCATTATTTTCGTCAACGGGCCGGATAAATGAGTTATGTGGGCCGTATGCAATCCGCAAACCTTAGGTTTTCGACCCCTGTTTTGGAAAAAGTGTGATATTATCAGAGAGCAACTTTGGTTAATTCATACACCACATACACATCGTCGCTTTGGAAGAATAACGCTGCAACTCAAAAAAGCCCATTTTTCAGGAGAGCAATTTTTAACTTTTCAGAAACTTCTATCGCGCTTGTGCTCAAAACTATTGCGACTATTTTAACGAAACTAGCATAAAAAAACCGCATTTTAATCTCTTTTCTAATGTAGCATGATTGACTTCAATGGCATTTTAACTAATGACGTAATTTTAATAATCTGGTATGGACCCCACACTACTGTCTTTTACGTGTAAATTTCTTAGCAGTTGCCTTAAGTGTTAAAAAAAGTGCTTGGAGTGAGCAAGGTAACAATTCAAATATTTGCTCCCCTAATCTGCCACGAAAAAATGCAAAAAATATTTTACAATGGTTAATTTTCTAAATATTGCTGATTTTAATTTCCATTCAGTGAATTTTTCGCAAAATATCGCCAATAGCGCCAAGTTGAACCCAAATTCAAAAAAATAATTTTTTCGCCAAATTTGTCGCCAAGTTGGCGTCAAACACTTGGCGACCAAAAGCTTGGCGACATATCGCCAAGTGGTCGTGCCAATTCATATCACTTGAGTCTGCATTGAAATTAACACTGATTTACCACAAAAAAAGGGGTAAAACACCCCCTTGGGAACATTCGAATGCAACCACAAGGGGAGGTGCACAACTAGACCATCCTCAGAGCCTACATACCAAGCTAGAAGCTTCTACGGCATATAGTTTTTGAGTTATGCGAGGCACATACGCACATACATCCGCACATACGTACATACAGACGTCACGAGAAAACTCGTTGTAACTAACGGGGTGGTTGAAAAAGACTTTTCGGCTGCTTATATGTTGGTAGGTACATATGCACGTGCTAACAGGTCGAAAGAACTACTGAACATTCATTCGGGGGTGAGCAAAATCAAAATTTGGACTCAAATTTGTGTGATTTTTTTTTCGCGATCACAATACTTCCTTTACTACGTAAAAGGAGGTAAAAAGAGTGAAGGTAGTTTGAGTTACATCAGTGTTCTCCAAAAATTGCTCCCTAGCGGATATTTTTGACACTTTTGAGTTGTAACCTTGTTCATCATAAAGAGCGATTTTTTCTGAACAAAATGATATAAAAATGTCATTTTTCGATTTTTTTGAGTTGCAGCGTTATTCTTCCAAAGCGACGACATATTGTTTTCATTAAGTATCAGAAATCAACTAAGTCATGTCAAGGTCGTATTCAAGGGAAGGGCTCCGAAAATGTTTCGAAATTGAAGTCCGAATTCCTTGTGATCAATATTTGTAAACTAGTATGCATAGTAAAAGGTAAGAAAGAAAAAATCAATCGCCCCTCCCTTTAAAAATTTTCTGGATCCGCCCTTGCGCCATGTGTATGTGACTTTCTGAATGAGGCATTTGTTTGAATGAATCTTAGTGATTCAAAAACGTATCTTTTGCATTGAAAAGGGGTTCCTTGAAACTCCGAAACGCGTCTGCGATATGATTTCTTTATTTATTCTTATTTAGGTGATTGTAATGTGTTTTAATTTTTGCATTAAAATAGACATTATTTAGTTGTTGAGCACTACGTATTTAATGAACATTAATGACTTAAAAGTTTAATAATTAAGTAATGAAAACATTAAACTGAAACATCATTAAAATTTTGATTTAAAAAAAATCAAAACAATGAAGTTATGGAAGAAAAAAAAATCCAACGATAATTTCTCAGATATCTTTTCCGCCATAAGCTAACTTTTTTGCTTTGAAAAAGGCAACCTTTGTAACACCGAAACATGTGCCAGCAATTCTTATTCATATTTGCTCAATTTTAACGTTGTCAGAATGTTTTCACTTGTTGTAGAAAGGTAAACATTTTGCTTGTATCTCAATATATTCATGATACATAATTAGGTTGTTGGTCTCAATATATTATGTGACTAACATAGCTTATTAATTTTCCCTTTTTGTGACATCGGCTTTTATTGTATTCTTTTTTTAACTTTTGTGTTTTTCATTTTCTATGTATACAAAATAGTGGAAATGGTTGTGCATAAAACACGTAGTGTATATAAAATGTTTTCGTACTTTAACAAAGTACAGAGCCCGCCGCTTTTTAAAATCACATTCGTTCTAAGTATGTTTGATTTCATAAAGCCGCTGATTTTATAAACCGACATACTCCTACACTTTAAGAGAAAAAGTTTAAAAGTTTTGATTATATAAAAAAGAAATGAATTAGGGTTAGACTGGATAAAATAGGTCACGAGGTAAAACGGGTCAGATTTATTAGAAAAATCTTTAAAAAATGTGCAAATGATATTTTTTTTCTGCGTTGCCATTTCTGGGTATTATTGACACCAGGCAACATTTTATATACAAAATAAGGTGCAACTTCCACTTTAAAGTTACAGATACTAGCGATTAAGTGTTTTAAAAGAAGCTGGACTGTGTTCATCATAAAAACTTTTGATTCAAAGAAAATTAAATGTAATACACATTAAGTTTCTAACCTACTTCATAGAGAACATTTTCAGGAATAACTTCCTAAAATACTGAAGACAAAACAGCAAAACTGAATTTCTTATGGTATTTAAACAAGCACTTTAAGGGGGGGGGGCTCACGAAGTTGTGAAAGTTTTCGCCAGGGTAGGAGGAGGTAATAAGAAATGCAATGTTATGCTTTATTTTTTGAAACAATATATTTATATAACGTAGCATGACATATGACAAGGGACGGAGAGAAGGCAAGGTGAAATGTAACACTCTGGGACAAGGGGGTGGAAGGAGTCCAATATTATGGGGGGGGGAGTATGACTTCATTTATGAGCAGTCTAGGTCCCCCCCCCCCCCCCATTTAAAAACGATTTTTTTTTTTTTTTTTTTTTTTGAAAAAAAATTTTTTTTTTTTTTTTTCATTTTTTCTGCATCACGACGAACGTTAAAATAAACACATTTTTAGAATTCGATAGAAAAACCTTTTTTATTCTCCCAGATATTTTTTTTTCTGAAACAAAAGTTTTTTCTTTCTTTTTTCTGCATCATGACTGACATTGTAAAATAAACACATTTACAGAATTCGATGGAACAACTTTTTTTCTTCGCCTGATAAAAAGGTTTTTTTTCTGAGAGAACATATTTCTTTTTTTTTTTCTGCACCACGACTGACATTGCGAAATGAACACATTTAGATTTCGATAGATCAACATTTTTTTTTTTCATCAGATAATATTTTTTACTGAAAATTTTTTTCTCTGCATCATAATAGACATTGTGAAATAAACACATTTACTTATATCGATGGAACTACTTTTTTCCATCAGATAAAAAGGATTTTTTTTCTGAAAGTTTTTTTTTCTGCATCATGACAGACATTGTAAAATAAACGTATTTACAGATATCGATGGAACAACTTTTTTTTTCCATCATCTAAAAAGGATTTTTCTGAGGGAAAAGTTTTTTTTTTTTTCTGCATTATGACTGACATTGTAAAATGAACACATTCAGATTTCGATGGAACAACTTTTTTTTCAGCAGATATTTTTTGCCGAAAGTTTTTTTCTATGCAACATGATGGACATAGTAAAATAAACACATTTGCAGTTATCGATGGAACAACTTTTTTTTTTTCCATCAGATAAAAAAGATTTTTGTTTCTGTAAAGTTTTTTTTCCTGCATCATGACTGACATTGTGAAACATACACATTCAGATTTCGATGGACCAACCTTTTTTTTTTTCCATCAGATGAAAATGATTTTTTTTCTGAAAGTTTTTTTCTTCTGCATCATGACAGACATAGTAAAATAAACAGATTTACAGAATTCGATGTAACTTCTTCCTCCCTAGATATTATTTTTTTCCTGGGGAAAAAGTTTTTTCTTTTTTCCTGCATCACGAATGACATTGTAAAATGAACACATTCAGATTTCGATGGACCAACTTCTTTTTTTTCATCAGATTTTTTTTTTCCCGTAAGTGTTTTTCTACATCGTGACGGACATTGTAAAATAAACACATTTACAGAATTCGACAGAACAACTTTTTTTTTTGTGATCAAAACAATTTTTGTGGCAAAAGAAAGTTTTGAAAATTGTTATTTCTTTAAAAAGTGTTCAAATTTGATAGGCAAAAAAGGTTTTACAAATATGTTATTTTAAAAAAGCATCAGCAAAATTATTTTTAATCCTCTTCTGATGAAAATATTTTTTTTTTTTTTTTTTTTTTGTGTAGTCTGTTGCTCAAGAAAGAACCTGAAATAAACTCCACAGGACTTTAAAAAAAATAGTAAAATAAGCAATTTAAGTGAGGTTAGAATCGAGATATAATGAAACTTAACGCATTGTCTCGGTGTCTGCAGTTATGTTTAATTTTTTACTTTAATTGTAAACGGAATTTAATGTGTAGACAACAAAAATGGACAACTGGTCCTCTATCAAACAATCACAGCCCGGCTGAAAAAAATTTTAGTTATAATAATTGTCAACAATCATGATATATTTCATGGTATGAAGGTCTTATCAAACATGGACAAGTTTTTTACCTGTCATGAAAAAATGCAATTTTATTATGTGTTCTAGAAACGTGCTCTAGCCAGCTAGCTGATCTTATGCAGTGATTTTTTTCACACAAATGTAAAACATAGAATTTACATTATATCTTTTTTCTCCAGGTATTTTATCTAGACTCCAGGCGAAAGATGAAGACACACATCGAAAACCATTGCAAGCAAATGCCGCAGAAAGCACTATTATTTCTGAAAAGAACTTACAGAACTTTTTACGACTGTCTTGTTCTTTTGTTCCACTACCAGAAAGAAACACTGCACATCCACCCTTAATATCGAGGCCGTGGTATCACCCTACAGTACAGCAGTTGCAAAAGAAAGATTACACCTTATTTGAAACTTCTGAACCAATCAAAAGACTGCAATTCCCAGACGAATTCATTCACCCTGCTTGGAGATTACCGTTTCAAAAATGTTACCCATTTCAAAATTTAAAAAGAAATATAAACAATCTTCACTGCGGTTCTTATACGGATCATGTTGATGTTGAGCATCAACACTCACCAAAGTTCGCAAAATATTCTAGTCATTGTGAAAACGATCTCAACTTTCGAAATCTTGGGAATGACTCAGAAGTGCACTTACGCAATGAAGCTTCTTTGCACGAAGCATATTATAGAAAGATCATCAAGTCGAGAAAGATATCTTCAAATGAAAACGATGCACTCAGTGCTGGACCATTGTTACCTATCACCCAGATTGAAAAGCTGCGACAAACTAGAAGTTCGAAGAATTCTGTATCAGAATGCAACAATGTTGCAGCTCAACCTACTGTTAAAGTTTTGGTAAGTAATTAAAATTTCATATTTTACTGTAGTGTTCCTCTGGGCATTTTTAGGAGGGAGTTGCTCTCTGCCCCTTTTAGGTTAACGTTTAATGCTCCTAGACCTCTTTTTTGCATTTTTTAAATGTGCTCGCCATGCCCCATTGAAGTTTTAACAAAATCCTTCATCATCAAAGCAAGCTGTTATTTTTTAGAAGGTAAAGGTGAACATTAAAACGTAACTTCCTCATTTTACTTCCTTTTACGCAGTAAAGGAAGTATTGTGATCGCGAAAAAAAAAATCACTCAAATTTGAGTCTAAATTTTGATTTTGCTCACCCCCGAATGAAAATCCCTTAGTTTTTTTGACCTGTCAGCACGTGCACTAGGGTGGAGCGAAATTTTTTTTTTTTGATAATTAATTTTGGGCGGGGTGGGAAAGTTGTTCTATCAAATCAACATTCTGAATACAAAATATCTTATAAAAATATTGATATTTAATACTGCTCCAACAATACTGAAGATTTTAAAAAATCATAGAAATTGCTATTTTTCAGAATTTTTTTTTTAACTTTTTTTTTTCGATAATCATTTTTGGTCAGTGTTGAAAAGTGGTTCTACGCAATAAAAATCCTAGATACAAAATATCTTTTAAAAATATTAATATTTAATTATGCCACAATAATGTTAAACATTTTACAAAATCATAGAAATTGCAATTTTTTAGACACATTAGTTAAACTTACAATCACATTGACAAAGATTATTATAATATTTACTTTTCTGGTCTGTATTGTCCTTTTGGTGTTAAAAAATGGCATTTGTTTGCGTAACTCCAAACAAGTTTTAATAAATCCCTCCCGACTGATAGGTCCACAAACCGAAGCGGACGCTTCAGTTACTAGTTTCACGCACCTTTCAGTGGCTTGATTGGGACAAGGGAATAGCTCGATATGGGATACTATGATATTATTTGTAGTTTGTGGATTCATGATGCACCCTGAAATAACCTGATTATTAAACTGCTTGGTTAACGGCGGCTCAGTGACTGTCACATTAGCCCAATTTATTATATCAATGTATTCAATAGCTGTTAAGTTGAACTTGGGAATTTCAAATGTGCGAATAACATGCCTTGAAGGTTTCTTTACCTGCCGTGCCTTTAAAATTCTGCGCAATGCCAAAACTAAAACTTGTACGTCCTGCCTGTTGTCAGCTAACATTGCAATAAGAATATTTTTGGGATGTCCGAAATATCCGTTTCGTTGAATTACTCAGTCGATGACCGCTTTAAATGCGTTAGGTAAATACTGCGACAATATTATGGTTTTATGCAAATGCTTAGCTCCGAAGATACATAAAGGCTGAGTCTTAATTGAAAACCACATAGGTGCATAAACTTTAATTATGAAAGTTGCTAGAGTCACTAAATTTTCAGAAGGCGCTGTCGAGGAAATATAAAGTCGTAGAATTCTATTCCCCACTGTAAGCCAACGAGAATGTACTAGCTTGCCGGGGTTTCTTTTAGACAGACCTTCAGAACAAGATCCAGAATTAACTGCTTCACATATTTCCAACAAATAGAGTTGGTCTGTGCTTAAGTCTTTTTTATTGGTAATTTTCAGGAGTGTACAACAAATCTCTTTAAACGCCACAACCGGAAGGTGTTCACAGCCTTTTAGAGATTTACCAACAAGTCCTGTAAAACTTTGAGGTCCACTTGTACTACCGTCGAAATGTTCGAAAATGCGGCGCAGAATTAGCTCATTTGCATGCAGTTGACATACAAACCAGTGTAATGGCTTTTCAAATTTTGTTTCCAAAATTTGAAGGACAGCTCCTTGTACTCCAGTATTAACTGCCGTTCCGTCGCAGCCAATAACAGCAATTTTACTGTTATCAATATTATTTCTTGTTAAAAAGTGCTGTATTTCTTCACTTACAATTATTGCCTTTCCAAAGCTTAAGTAAAGATGACCCATATATTTAGACCCTCTGGTTCCTTTATCAAGCTTATATGCTCCTCTAATATAACTTTTCTCCTTGATTCCTCCATGAAAAGAGTTTTATTTTTCCTGCCATCAAAGTATAAACCTATTTGATGAGATTTCATATGACCAAGGTTGTGTTAGTTACCAGAGCTCTTTCTTTTTGTCTGGATCGTCTAATTTTACTTCTGTCCACAACTTTTGATAAGTCACTTTGAGAAACCAAACCAATATCTTGGAGTGTAGCTGAGACAATCGCTGCTCCAGCTCTGTCAGAAATTTTATACCTATCTAAAGTTTTAGCTACCTCGGAATACTCTTTTAAACCACTAGTTGCGTGGGATGTACTCGGTCTAGTTTCCTGCTATGTTTCATTTGAATAATGTTCCTTTTTCTTTCTTACTGGTGAGCTGGGCATGTGCTGCTGCTGATGGAATGAGTAGACGTTGTATTTTTTTGCAGAAATAATTCAAATTTTCTCTTTCGATTTATTCTTTGAAGATTTTTTTTGTTGATTTCCCATCAATGTTGCCAATGGTCATCTTTCTGTCAGTGCGTTGATCAAGCAAAAAATGTCTTTTTGCAATTGGTATTTTTCGCAGTGTTTCACAGATGCAAGAGTCAAAGAGTCACACTTGCATGTTACTATGTCAAAAAGGGACTTGGCATTCTTTCTGAATAGTTTTATCTTATCACAATAACTTTTAACATTTTTCTTTTGATGCATACGGTTTTAATAAGTTTCTATACTTACCATGATATGCTTTATTTTTTTTCACTACCTCACGATGGTGTATAACTGGAATTGAAGCTAATTCCCATAGTTTCATCACCTTCTCAGCAACTTCTTCACATGTTTCACTAACTAGGTTCCTGTATTGTTTTGGTTTGCTGCTGGTCTTCCACAGCCACACGTAACACAACATCATGTCTTCATAAGTAGGTAAACAATTAATTGGTAAATCACATCCACGTCCGAAAACAGGGCACACAAATTTGCTTCTTAAGGACGACATTTCATCATTTAAACACAATTCAACCTCTAAAATAATTATAGAAGCTCATATAAAAGCATTTATATGATAGCATTTATATAAATATATATAATATAAAAACATTTATATTATATATATATTTATATAAAGCAAGCTCATATTATAGAAGCTCTTATAAAAGCGAATTGACGTGGAATAAAGTGAAATCTGTTAGACAGTAGACGACTCAATGGAAGCAAATGTGACGCGCGGTACCCTAGCCAGAATGGTTTTACCCTCTCTAAAACACGTGATTTCCACTACACAATACACATTTCACAACAGCGCCACAGACAGTGGGCAGGGAGTAGATGCTTTTTGTACTGGAGCCAAGGAGGCGCTGCTAACTGGAAGGGAAAATAAAAAATGGAAATAACCACATTTTCTAGGATTTTGTCAAATATTTAATGTTATTGGGGCAGTATTAAATATTAAAATTTCAAAAAGATATTTTACATTCAGGATGTTTATTTCATACAACAGCTTTCCCAACCCGGCCAAAAATGACTATTGGAAAAAATTTGTGGAAAAAAAATTGAAAAATGTCAATTTCTATGATTTTTTTAAATGTTGAACGCTGTTGGGGCAGTATTAAATATTAATATTTTTAAAAGATATTTCATATTCAGGATGTTTAGCACATAGAACAACTTTCCCACCCCGCCCCATTTAGATTTGAATAAAAAAAAAATTTAACATAGAGGACCGCTCCACCCTAACGTGCACGTGTACCTACCAACCTATAAGCAGCCGAAATTTTTTTTTCAACCACCCCCGAGTTAATTACGATGAGTTTTCTCATGACGTCTGTATGTACGTGTGTGCGTATGTATGTATGTGGGTCGCATAACTCAAAATCCACATGTCGTAGAAGCTTCTAGCTTGGTATGTAGGCTCTGAGGATGGTCTAGTTGTGCACCTCCTCTTGTGGTTGCATTTGAATGTTCCCAAGGGGGTGTTTTCCCCTTTTTTGGGGTAAATCAGTGTTAATTTCAATGCAGACTCAAGTGATATGAATTGGCGCGACCACTTGGCGATATGTCGCCAAGCTTTTGGTCGCCAAGTGTTTGACGCCAACTTGGCGACATATCGCCAAGTTGGCGACAAATTTGGCGAAAAAATTATTTTTTGAATTTGGGTTCAACTTGGCGCTATTGGCGATATTTTGCGAAAAATTCACTGAATGATATTAAAATCAGCAATATTTAGAAAATTAACCATTGCAAAATATTTTTTGCATTGTTTCGTGGCAGATTAGGGGAGTAAATATTTGAATTGTTACCTTGCTCACTCCAAGCACTTTTTTAACACTTAAGGCAACTAGTAAGAAATTTACACGTAAAAGGAAGTAGTGTGGGGTCCATACCAGATTTTTTGTTCTTGATCTGCTAAAGGTTGATTTTCAGATAAATATGATTTTTTTAATGGTTTTTTTCATATTTTTTTAAAACTAAACACAAAATAATTACTGTCCAAAAATACTTGGATTTTGTATGCATATTAAATCAAAAAGCTTTAAAAAGTACTTTTTCTATTACAAAATTTCTATCAAAAAAATGTCTTTCAAATTGAACTAAATACCCCTTTAATCCGGAAGACTGTAGCGTAAAATGTTTTGATGGAATAGTTGTACTTTTTCAAGATCTAAGCTGAAATTATTCCTCAATAATCCTTTAAGGATCCATTCACATACCCATGTTTTTTGCATTTAAAAAAAAGGGGATAACTTGAAACTCCGAATCACATGTATGAAGTAATTGAAAATTTTTTTCTCTTAACGTTGTGTCATTCAACTTATTTACAGCCCAAATGTTTAATTTTATCTTGTATAAATTCCACTGAAAATGTTTTTCGTATACTACAAATATAAATTAAGATAGATTCAGAGTTTGAAAAAATAATCCCCCTTCAATTGAATAATATTTGCATGTATCGGATTACGGATATGTTAGTATAGCGGTAAGTACTCTGAGCATAATTTTGTTCATCTCAAAAAAATAATAACAACAATAATTTAAAAATTACATTTAAAAGTAATATCTTGTTTAGATAAAATGGATTTATCGCCAACTTTTTAGTATAATTTACAGTCATATGAATGAATAGTTGAGTTTGAAAGGAGGGTGGTGGGACTGACCAAAGGAATGATGGATACTGCAAAATAGGCCCAGGAAACTCATCAGAAGCTTCAAACACAAAATCAACTACCTTTTTGTTTGTTCTTGATGCCAGTGAAGTATCATATTACTGAAAATGGGTATAGGTTATATAGATGCAAAATTTCCAGAAATTTTGAGGAGGTAGAATTTTTTTTTTTTCAGTTTCTTCTGTAAAATTTAATTTTTTTTACCAAAAAAGAGTAATTTTTAATTATATTTTCTTCAAAAGCATGAACGTTAATTATTCGAAAATATATGCAATCCATTTTTTTGTAACAGAGAGATACAGAAGAATTGAATAAATACCTTTGTGCTGAAAAATAAAATATTAAAAATTGACGCAAATTTTGTGCGTTATAACGTTGATTATTAATATTTTAGAAATATGCATATTTTGCTGTTAAAAAAATATTTTCTGTTTCATAACTACCAATAACTTTCCTCGTTTCAATAGATAAAATCATCCAAATTAATCAAATCATGATTCAACTGATGTTTTAAAAAAGCATTAGAATGTGCATCTTTTTAATTTCCGAGCACAAGATTTTATGATAGAAAATTTCCAATGATTTAGGCAGAAATAAACCCTTTCGGAAATCTCCCGCTTCCCTCCAAAAAAATGTTTTTTTTTGCAACCGTTCTCAATCTCTGGTAAAAGCTAACCTAGTTACACTACATTTCCACAAGGTTGAATTTTTACACATGTTTAAAGAACTTAGTATCTAGCACAAAACACATTGTTAATTATAGTATATGATTGCATTTTACAGCAATATCATTGATTTTTATTTAATTTTATTTTATAGGAGAAAGCAGAGAGATCCAGTGAAAAGCTAGGACCAAAAAGCCATAAATCTTTCATTTGCAAAGAATGTGGGAAGTCTTTCAAGAGATCATCAACTTTATCAACACATTTGCTGATTCACTTGAATATCAGACCGTATCCTTGCATGTATTGTGGAAAGAGATTTCACCAGAAATCTGACATGAAAAAACACACATACATACATACGGGTGAGTATTTCTTGAATTTTAATCTCAATCTATTAAGTTTTTTGGGGGATGGGTGGGGGGGGAGGGATAAATAGTTAATCATCTAAAAGCCTATCTCATTCTTTAATAGATCTCTAAATCTTGCTTGATGAGACCTCATTTGGAGTATGCTGCTCCATTTTGGTTTCCTTAATCTTAAGAAAGATGTTAACATTTTGACAGATAAGCTGCGAAACAATTCGTAGATTATGAGTTGGGTTAAAACCACTGTGCTTCTAAGCTAGTTAGTATTTTCTTGTGCCTTTCTGAAGCCAATATCTTAAATTTAAGCCTGAGTATGACACATATGATCGAATATGTATGAAAACAGCAACTCCAGGAGCTACAAGCTAACCTAAAGTGGACTATCAACTCAGCTAACCCACTACGAGTTGTCTCCTAGCTTGGAAGTCAACGTATTAACTTAGAAAGGCTTTATAAAATTCTGGTATGGGCCCACACACTTCCTTTTACGTGTAAATTTCTTTGTAGATGCCTTAGTGTTAAATAGTGCTAGGTGACAAAATTCAGAAATACATTGAAGTTATTATTATTATTATTATTATTTTGCTTTTTTACGAGATTGAAGTGTTTAGCAGTAAACTAATAACTTCCGAAATGTTACCAATAAATTTTTTTTTTAATTTAGGAAGAAATATTTTTCATTTCCTTGCAGATGTCTCAATGGTTAATAGATCCCTGGTTGCAAAAAGTTGGTCTAACTAACATCGAAAATTCTTTTTCATCTTAACCCTTTATGTACTGAATTAAGTTATTAATGATTTTTTATACATTTTTTTTGGTTTTTTTTAGTTGAAAATACATCAAAAAACATATTTATCAAGTAAACATTTTTTGAAGATTTTGGGGGTCTAAGGACCCCTATGCCTTAGGGCCCCCAAGAAAACTGTTTCCGATCGCAGGTACCATCTGTTGGCCTTTCAGCAAAGTACAAGGAGTGGTACTTAAAAGCTTCAGCATGATTACAGCCATTTTGGATTCATAATACTACTTTAATAAAAGCGGGACTTCTGAGTACCGTCAGTGTATAAAGGGTTAAAAGCCATTTTTTTAAGCGTCAAAGTTTTAATTTGCTTTTAAAACTGAGTTTTTTTCTTCGTTACAGGTGAAAAGCCACATAAGTGTGACATTTGCGGGAAAGCATTCAGCCAATCTTCAAATTTGATTACACACTCACGTAAGCATTCAGGATTCAAGCCTTTCTCTTGTATTGTCTGCAGCAGAACATTCCAAAGAAAAATCGACTTGCACCGGCATTTAGATTCTAAGCACTACACTACTTTGGGAGATCTAATTTTATCAGATAAAAATAAAATTTGATGCATTTAGTTTTGTCTAGTTATTGAAGATTTCATTACTTTAAGTATTTTTAGCAGAAATTGTCTTCCGAAAAATTTAACCAAAGAATTAATGTTTCAAAACTGCACTTGTTTAAAAACACAACATGTGAATGACTGATCAGTTTCACTTGTAAGACAATAGCATACAGCTATGAATCATTATCTTCCTTGAAGATGCAATATGTTGCTGTTACGCGTGACTTTTGGAAAAACCAATCCATACATTAAAATATGCAATGTAAAGCACGTAATTTTGAAACAAACTAATAATCTTGATTCTCAATAATAATTTATTGCACATCAATAAATAAAAATAATTTAACAAGACAACTGTAAAAAAGCTGCATAAATAAATAAAGTGTAAAATTAATATAAAAAAATCTATATAGGCTAAAAACAGCTATAGCATTCAATGCAATATACATATTTTTTGACTCAAAAAAAGTCCTTATAGTGAAGATGAATCTAGAATTAAGCATTTGTCGTCGGCTCTTTGTTTTCATTTTTCTGGTCCACCCAATCTAGAATTAAAAAGACCATAAAAACATATTAAATAGAAGTAAAACAGAATTGTGAAAATGAACTTTGATATATGGCTAAAATAGTTTTAAAATACATGTAGTGATAAAATAATTTTTTAAAAACTCAAGATTCATAAGCTGACCTGTTCTTGTATCTTGACTTTGGACGGCTCGATGTGCTTTCAACAGATCTTGTCGATGGTAAATCATCTAACATGTCTGGTGATAAACTTTCATCACTTAACAAGCTTTCATATGCTCCTGAAAGAAATAATTACTCTTAATAAAATTTATTATTATGCAATACGTGTTAATTTTTTTTTTGTCCAAATGAAGGATTTTTTTGCAGGTATTTACTGAAATACTACTAATTAAATATTTTGCAATTATTTTTTTGCATCAAATACTTTTTATGAAGTCAATTTTATTTGTTAATTAAATGGCAGAGCAAATAAAAAGTATTTTAAATACAAGGTTTAAATTTAATTGGCTAGCAAAACTATCAAAAACATCCTTATACGCAGCTTAATCAGCAGTAATAATCGAAGCCACATAAATAACCATTAAAGGTACTTTTAAATTCTGCTTTTATTTATATATATTGTTTTTGTTTATCGGTTTATTTCATTATATAGAAATTGTTTTAAAAATGAAGTTCTTATATCTTACTTAACATAGGGTTACAAATAAAAGTTGTACTAACAACTTTGAGCTACATTAATCTTGATTGGTAGTAGTATACATATTCAAGTAAAAATAATATGCTAGAAATATTTTTGAAGATTTCTTTTTAACTTTAAAAATCTCTGACCTTTACAATGACGTAAGTAAAAAAATATATATTAAAAAAATAAAACAGTATGCTAGAAAAACTAACACATAGCAATAACACTTAAAACAATTTTAAAATTTGATGAAATATTTAACTGTGATATTAGCTATAATTTCTGCTTATTCGAAAGTAATTGACTGCTTGAATCAAACCCTTATAGTTGATATTCTAAAAATGAACACATACGGACATTTCATCACAAATAAGAATATTTCTTTACATACCACTACCATACAGTAAATCCGATGGATTAAGAAAATCTTGTATTCTGGGTGTATACGAATCATCTCCGTCATAAAAGTCTGCATCATCCATTTGTTGTGATTCGATCATTTCCAGCCACTGACAATTATGCCAACGGAACTTTTCTATTTGAATTTTCTTAGCCCATTCTTCATTGTATTCCTAGGGAAGGAATTAAAAATGAACTCCTAAATATTTGGCCAAGATCTACATACACTATCATGAACCGTTGAAAATCTTCTCCAAGCTATATATATATTTAAAAAAAAAGTAAATTAAAGTCTTATGAACTGATACAGACAGAATTGATGAAAAACAAAAACTGCAAATTATTGCATACATGTATCATAAGTTTACAAAGAACCTCTTATACAATGCAGGAGGCCTATGTATGACAAAACATATCCAACATAGTTAGGCTTTTGTTTCGACAGTATTATGGAGAAAAATCAAAATTTACTATGCACTATGGGAAATAGCAAGTTTTCTGGGGTGAAAGAAAAACATTTTACTAATTACATTTTTTTCTAAAAGTAATAACACAAAACTTGATACTTAATCACTAGGGAATTGAATGCACACAGAAATATGTTCAATTACATCATTATGCCAACAACAAGAATTATGCTCAATTTGCTTCTAAACTGAAATCTATCCCATAAAAAACCACTGTACTAACATTGTGTAATTTATTACACATTTTGTAATAAACTTAACTTTCAGCTTTTTGATACCAAACACAAACAAGTTGGTGCAAAAGGTAGCACACTTGACTAAAACATTTTTTTTTTTTTTGTATTTAAATGCATCTTTCATGTCATATTTGTGCATATATATTCAACATTCCAACACATTGATAAAAGTTCTTATTTTAAATGATGCATCAATTTGCAAGAGTATCAAATGATGCTAAATATTCAATAGCATTACAAATTTTATTTAAATACCTTGACTCCATTATGCCTCATCTGTTACAATTAATTAACATGAACTTTTAATTATTGTAGATTAAAAATCTTAAGTTGAATTTAGAATTCCTTTCAAGGAAAGAATATTGTGGAGATAATAAGATTCATCCCAACCTAATAATGCGAAAAACACCAATTTTGCACTGTGTAATGTAAGAGTTAAGACATGTACATTATGCCCTTCAAATTGTGTGAGAAACTAAAATGTACAAAAAAGACTATGTCAATTTTTAGTAAAGAAAGAGGGAGAGAACATGGAAAACTTGGGTTGTTCAGTTTAGTTTTCTCTTTTTATTTATTTTTTTTTTTTCCCAAAAATGCTGAAGTTATACTCATTTTCAGCGCTTTCTGCTCCAAAACAATTTTTTTATTTGAATTCTACTTATTCTCTAATATTTAAGGCGTCTTTACATCTGTCTCTACATTTGACTGATTCTGCATTTTAAATGGCTTAAGTTTTATACTTGTTTAGTCATTAGATGTCAGACAAAACAAGCAGAAAACCTACTGAATTTTTTTTTTAATTCATGTGTTTTTCTCCATTAAAATTTACTATTTTGAAAGAATATGTTTACAAAGGCAAATAACCTTTTCTTGAGATCTATTCAACAGAAAAAACTTATTTTGATCCCCATAAGTAAAAAAAAAAACATGTGAATATCTAGTTTCATAATCTGAATTCTGAAAACACATTTTATCTTTATTTTCCTACTCTATCAAGTCTTTGTTAAATAATGATTGAGGTTATATTTAATCTGCCAAAGAATATGGAGATTTAATCATACTTACTTCGAGTGTTTTTGGCTTTTTTTCTAATGATTCATTTTTTTAATAGCGTTTTCAACATTTTCCTTGGGGAAAAAATCCTTTTCCTGAACTTGCAGTTTTTACCTAAAAACCTTAACATTAGTTTCACCCCCCCCCCCCAGGAAAATCCTGGGTTTTTGTCAACTTAGTAATTTGATGACAATTACTCTAAAGACTCCTGATTTTTTCCCCCTCAGGATTTAGAAATGATAATTCATTAACACAAGCCTCATTTTTATTTCCAAATAACTTTTTTATTTTAAAGGTTTTACTTCAAAAGCTTCTTCAAGATAAAGACTAATTATAGAAAAGTAAGCACTTACAGATATTATTTCCAAGCTTTTATCACATAGTTTTCTTATTTCTGTGTTTTTGTCATGCATTAAATCTAACAAATAACCAGGGATTTCTAATTCCAGAGTTAAGAAAACATAGATTTCAGCAACACAACAGCTATATCATAATAAATTTAAACAGCTATTGAAAATATCAGCACAAAAAAGCATAAAAATTCTTGAGGCATTTATAGATATTTTTAAATAATTTTTCCAAGTAATTGCAGGAAATAAAATAATGCAAGTTCTTTTTTTTTTAATTAATTAGCCAAACAAAAAGGATACGAGTTTCTTTTATAATCACATCCCGAGTTGCTCGATGATAAATCAGCTGATAGAATAAGTGCACAATATGCAAAACAATTTCATCGTCCTCTTGTTTAGCTAGAATAGCAAAAAATTAATGTTTTTGAAATCAAGTTGGTTGTAACATTTAACCAACAACCACAAAAAATAATGGTGTAACATCAAGGAGAAGAAATATAATTTTGCATAATTGACAGAAGAGTTATTGTCTAAGAACGCCTAAACCATTGCATATTTTGTCTACACACAAGAAACCTCTCCTAGAGAGTATAATTTTATTCTACATGAAACTTTGTTGATGTATACAGGGTCTGGCAGCATAACTTCCCGATTTAAACCCATTTTATGAATCAGAATGGTTTGTATTAGGGTTGGGCAGTTTGCCGGCAAAATGGGATTTTTGCTGGGTCAGTGGACAAAAACAGGCAAAAATGAAAAAAAAAAGGCAAAAATTAAGAAAACTGGCTGGATTCCATAAAAAAACGTACTAAAAATAATATAATTTTGTAAATACTATGGAGACTAAAATCAGGAAGATTAATTAGAAGTGTCATTAATAATTAATTATTAATTTCATGATTTAAAATTTTTGAATTAATTCTCGAAAAAAAACCCTCTTAAATAGATTGGGAATAATGTTTCAAATCTTGCTTTGCTATTTAAATATGGAAAAAAAAAATACATTATGGTGTAAAAAATTCAATTGAATTTGATGAGAATCAACGATTTTATAAAACTATTTCGATTATTAAGATTACCTATAATTTAATGTGAGTATAAGAGTTTAACTAGAGTGATATACTGACTTATATTAATCTATTATGCTCATATTTAACTATTTTTTCATATAGTACATACTAATTATAGTTTCTATCTTTTCAAATTTCTATTATTTTGATAGCATAGCAAACCTGGCATTACTTATCTGTTAAAATATTAAAATTTGTTCTTAGTTAAACTAATACAGCCAGAATCCACCTTCTACAGGGGACAGGGAAGTCATGAAAGTTTTTTTGTGTATAAAACATTGTATTAATACTGGTAATATGTGTCAAAACAAAGGGTTCTAGGGGTTCTGGTTATGAGTGCTTCTTAATAGTCAAATCATAGCCTTCAAATCAAAGCCTGTGAGTTATTTTATTGTTATTCACTCTTCCCTTTACTTTACATTTATATTTACAGAATTCACCAAAAAAGCATTTTGCTAAGAGAGTACAAACTACAAATTTAACATTCAGATTCCTGTTTCAATGATGCAATGAAAATCTTTAAGTGAAAAAAATATTTTGTAGTAAAAATTGCTAAAAATGTAGTATTGTCGGCCCCGCTTAATCGGGTAACGGATAAATGAATACCCTGCTTATACGAATAAAATAGCCTGGAGCCGAATATTCCCCATGGCATAGACGCCATATTAAAAATCCAGTTTAATCGAATAATATTTCTTGGAACTGACAGTATTCGTTTAAGCGGGGCCGACAGTAACTTCCCTGTTAATAAGATAGCTATTTTTGCCACTTGGCAAAAAGTGGCAAAATGGTATTTTTACCAGAATGGTTTTGACCGGTTTTTCCCATGGTTTTTTCCACCTTCAGCAATAATGAGCCAACCCTAGTTTGTATAAATAATTTTAATAATGTAGGTCCATATTGTTTCACAATTTTGAAAATCGTATAAGGTAGGTGACGCTGCTCATTGACCATACACTGAATGAGCCTATTTCTGGCATTTCAACTGCCACTTTTCAACATTTCTGTGACTTGGCGCCTTGCAATTTTTTGTCTGGTAACATTAATTAAAAATGATTGAGCATCGAGAATAAAGCCAATACACTTGCTTACAAGTAAACATTTCAATTTGCTTGTAAAACTATCTTTCACTGTGGATTACAGCCCATAATGCAATTGTTGATTGTCATCTTCCTATTTCAATTATTTCCAAAAACATTAAATATTGAGAAATAAGTTATATTTTTATGAATGTACTAATAATTTGATTACTAAGCAACTAAAAACTATTAGCAACAATAAATAGTAGAAATTCTTTTTAAATGTAGATAAGATTCAGGCCTGTCATTTAGGGGGGTCAATTGCCCCCTGGCTTTGAAGTGATTTTTTATGCTTTCCGATGAAATTGCATTGTGTTTGGACCCTTTGCACCCCCCCCCCCGGAAAAACTTGAAATGACGTCCCCAATAAGATTTTTTTTTTCAGGGCTGTTACAAATAACAGCTAATACAAACAAATTGGAGGATTTTTGACAATTCATGCTACTTGAGTTGAAGTATATTTGAAAAGGAAAAAAAAAAGAGAGTAGAAATAACAGCTTAAAAAGAGGTCACCATAACTAACATTACAAGTGAGGTAATTAAAAACAATTAAATGCATAAAGAAGACATTACTGTAACTAAAACAAAAAACAAAATGAGAAGAATACCATTTAGATGATCAATAACATGTTTGATAATTCCAGATTCAAGCAGTGTTGTAGCACACACTTCCTCTGCTGAAAATGTTCCAGCTAATATAATCACCTCTAAAATCATGTCATCTTCACAGTTTTCTAAAATGAACAAACCACAAATAAGGACATTATGGGTAGGGAGAAACACAGTAGCTATGCAAAAACATTTTTTATTGCAAGTTAACTATCACATCTACATACAATTAATTATTGAGACCATTGTCACATATACAGTGGAGTCTCGATATCTCAAAGAGAAAAGGGACCGGCTAAAAACTTCGAGTTTAATTGGTAGTTCGAGTTATAGGATGTTCCCACCACCTTCTTAAGGGTTTGGAACCCAATGAAAACTTAGAGATAAAGGAATATTCAAGTTATAAGGCTTCAAGTTATCAAGACTCAACTGTATATGAAAAGATAGTTTGACGCTTGATGAAGCACAAAAGTTTTTGGAATGAGTGATGACATTATTGACATGCAGATTTCAATGTTAGAAATAAGCGACCATTAGTTGCATTTTGTGACTAATTATTTTTACTTGAAGCCTAGGTTTCCAACCCTAGGTACCAAATTTGACACCTAGGTTTCCAACGCTAGGTGTCAAACGCCTATAATTTTAGACCACACTGAAACTTTTCTTCCCCTTATAATTATCTCAAAGGAAAAATTTGCACAGGTAATTTTCAAATACATACAATTTTGTCTTTAAAATATCATTTTCTTTTGCAAGTTTTGCAAATATTCTGCAGCATGTAGCTTATAGCAGTGCATATTAGCAGTGTGCTTGTTTTTTTTTTCTAATTTATTAAAAATGGCATTGAGCTTTTCATTTCAACGCCTAAAAACATATGCTAGGTGCCATCATGCCGCCTAGATTTAAATCCTTCAACACTGGTAGATTTGAGAAAGAAATAAGTATTGAATTCTAACAGACATATACTTTAAAAACAATTTTGAAAACAAAGGAAATAAAAAACGAATACCTTGGGAAAGTTTTTTCTTCATGAAACCCAGTAAGTCATATTGAAATAACAGCATTTCATAATCCAGTTCAGGAATTGTTAAATTCCCCATTATACCTATACACTCCATAATGAAGTCATCATTTTTACCAGTACTTCGATGTATAGCCTCACAGAAGAGTTCAGCAAATCCCTAAAAAGGTTTCATTTGATTATTCTTTTATTCAAGATAAATTTTGAGTGAAAAAAAAAAAGAGTAAAACGCACCTATTAATTTCAGGATGAGTAAGACAAAATCATTTAATTAAAACTAAACACGAAAAAACTTAATGTTGCAAACCAAAGGAAAATAATTAACAAGCAAAACAAAATTTTATCATGGCATAGCATCATTCACACTTATACATAGTTGAAAAAAAATTGTAGAGAAATAAAAACATTTGGGAAACATGAAATTTTAATTGTTGTAAATTTTACACCACATTTAAACATAATATTTGCATCTTTTTAAAAAGGATTTCTTGTAGCATTCACATTTATTCCCCATAATTATTTAACTGATACATTTAAAACCCAAAAAAACATTGCAATGACTTGCAATACTTACTTCTAACTAATTTTTCAACTTAATCTTACAGCTAGAAAAAATCCATGGTAAGTTTTGCATCATATTTTGCAGATCACAAAACTTTATATGTTATACAATAAGGAAGAAAAACAAAGCTATACAGTGAAGTCCTTTTGTGCAAGATAGACACCACTGCACAACAGCTGCACAAGAAATGTTTCACATCTTAAGAAATACTTTACCACAAATAATATTTTCGTTGGTCCCTCATGTTGAGAAATATTTCTTATCATTTTCAAAAGAAGGCAATCTTGGTATTGAAATGCTCGCTCAACTAAATGCCGCAAACCATCATTTTCGCACATCAATTGAGCATTGCGTTTGTTAGCAGCAAGGTTGACAGAAAGTGCAATCAGATATTTAGGAAGTGTGGGTTCTGGGTGCTCTACAATCATCTTCATGATCTATAATGAAACAAACACCAAATTCATTCAAACGTTAATATTTTATTGTTATTCACAATATTATATTTTTATATATATATATCATTTTTACTTTTTAAAAATTTACATAATGTGTTTAATATTTAGATTTTGAATGAAAAATTCTTTATCTGCTTACAGTAATGCTTAAACAGCAAGAACATACTTGTCCCATATAGATTATTCAAAAAATTCTACAGCTGTGTTCAAATGGGATATCACAAAAGTGATAGGAGAGATGGGCCATATGTGTTTTTTTTTAATACAAAAAACAGCCTTTTTAATTTCATTTTCTCATTTTTTTTACAAACCATAATCTTGCACCAAATGCCATTAAATGTGTTTGCTTAAATATTAGAGTATGAGACATAAGTTTTCAATAAAAAAATACTTAAAAATGTGCAAAAATTGCCAGCGTGTACCCCTACAAGGACAACCTTTGAACAGGTTAGGGACAAATTTAGGCAACATAAATAAAATAGTATTAATAATTTAAAATTGCAAAGCACCTTGAACTCGCATACATTGGAAACTCATTATTCTCTTGAAGCTGCTTGATCTTTTTTTCCCCTACCACTAACAGAAATTACTTTTGGACAGGATAGGAATTTTGAGATTCCAAGCGTATCAAAATCTAGAAGACTTTACTGAAATAAGCTTGTATCATGCCATAATATCTGAACTTTTTCTTTTCATAATATAAATATTTTCTGTATTAAAGACCCTTGCTATTTCCTGATCTCGTCTGTGCTGGGGTATGACTTTTATGACACACCCACAATCAATTGAGCAATCTAATTTCTGACCAACTGCTTATGTCAAAGAGTGCCTCAATAGAACTTACCAGTTTTTTTCTGATGCTTTTAATTATTCTTAGCTTTCATAACACTTTCATATTTTATATGTCCTTCACAGTTTAAAAAAGTAGTGAAATACCTCACATAAAAGAAAAACAACTTACAAAAAATATATTAAGATGTATTTTTGATTAACCTTTTGGATTCGGGCTGTTCATATAGAAATTTTTCTTTCGGCCCAGATAGTACAACAGTTGAACCACAGATTTCTTTTCCATTGAAAAGAAAAGGTATAAACTGTCGTACCAGACGGATGAAACCTTGAAAAAATCCCCGGCTCCAAAGGGTTTGAGTGAAAATTTCAACCCCGTCCTCTAAAGAAAAAAGACTTATGGTACAACATGTGTACCGCCCGGTTCCTAAAGGTTAAATTACATTAGAGACTAAATTTATAAAAAAGAAAAATATATATATATATACATTTCCACAAATATTCAATGAGTTTTATAATTTTCTATGGGGTGTATATCCTTTGCTAATAATTAGAAACCAAAAACTTTTTAACTTCAATGCCATAACTTCTACTTACCATTGGAATGCAATCTGTGTAGGTGAATAATGACTTACATCGGTCATCAAAACTAATGTGATATAAGATTCCTAAGACTTCATTTTGATATGATTTCACAGCTATCATAAGAAACAAAATAAAAATTTTAAATACTATACATGTAAAAATCATTTAAAAAATTAGATGAATGCAATTAGATTTAATTATTTGGATATTGAATTCATTAAATATAAATATGAAATTATTCACTTAAAATGATTTCAAAAAGAAGAATTAAGTGATATACTAACATATTAAGTTCACTAGTTTTTGTAAAAGGCCACATTTAACCATTGCATTACGAGATTCAATTGCAAAAGACAAATTCAATAGTAGTCGTAGCACTTCATTCGTCAAGTCAACAGAGTCATGAGGAACAAGATGAGCAACATTTTCAACAACATTATTAGACTCCTGAAATAACAATAATAATACATAAGTAAATGAAAGCAAACATGTTTTTAAATTTTTCCTGATCAATACATTAAAATAATGTTTTAAATACATGCACTAATACACATCTCAATAATATACTTGCATAAAAAGCATTAATTTTGCACATTTTCATAACTAATATTTTTCTGAAGAAATAATAATTATTATTACTAAATACAACATAAGAGAATGCATCATAGGTTTAGAAACTATGTAGAGGCATAGCCCATTTTTTCATAGAGAGAAAAAAGGCAATAACTTGAAAAATCTACTTTATTTAAACTTCATTTTTAATACGATACCGACTAACGGAGATAAAAAAGAAAATGAAAATTTGTGAACATCACATCACACTCCAGGGTCCCCTGTACCTACCACAACTCGTGGTTTAACCCGGATAGGGCCCTGAAGGGTGCTCTGTTCTTTTTTAACCAGAACCAAAGGTTGAGCAAACCCTTGGCCCAGTACCCCCAGAGGTATCGTTTCACGTGGAGGATTTTGTGACCACGACATTTTTAACGTCCCCCCAGCCACCATTAATTAAGACAATGGATCTTTGATCGGCTGGGATTGAACCCAGGTCCCTCCGGTCACGAGTCCGACGCCTTACCGATCGGGCTACCACGGCCCAAAAATTTCTGAACAGTGGTTAAAACTGCAATTCAATTTTTTTTTTCAATTTTTTTAAACAATGAGAAATTTATTGATAGATTTAGTGTAAAAAAAGGAATGGGAGTTGTATAGTTTTCACATTTTTCCTGAACATGGAACAAGATCTTTTATTTGTTTCTTAACATGAGTATTAAATGCAGATTAATGGATTTATATTTTAGTTACAAATATCTGCCTTATTTCATGAAGGAAATCACATTGTAAGTGCTCAAAAGTAAAATGACAAGATAAGCTTTTGAGATCATTTATAGAAAAGTAACGAGTTTCATGAATGTGTTCAGAGGTAAAGAAGTAGTAAGAGCCCTGAAACTTCTACTCAAAAATTATAAAATATCTATTAAAATTAGTCATTAGAGAACAAAGACTGACCCAAACTGAAGCACATACCATTTCTTCTTTATTTTCGATGTAAATGGAAAGTTTTATCAGAAATGATACAACTTCAAACAATAAGTCAGAAGATTCTCTATTTAAGCATTTGGCAAGCAATGATATTATTCCACGGTTAACCATCTTATATTCAACTTTGCGATCTTCGGCAACATGATGGAGCAACAGAAAACAAACTAAAATGGAATGATTCAAGAGATATGTTAGCATAGTGTATACTCAATATAAAGTTGTGAAGACAAAAGGCTATGAATCAGAAGTTAGTTGACAGTTAGGCCCCGTTTATGCAGCAGGATTCAACCCGGCTTTCCCCACCGAGGCCGTGTTTATGCACCGACCCGGGGTGAAACCGGTTTCAAATGGGGTAGAAATTTCTCTCCTTCATCAATGAGGTATTGAAGGTGGATTCTCCTGCATTGACTGTACGGTTGTTTATTTTACTTAGCCAAAGTATCGTTAGTGCGCAAGGAAAAACTAACAAAAAGAAGAAAACTGAAGATCTCTGAAATCATTTTTAACAAATCTGTACCTCAGAACCAGACTAACGTAAGTCCATTTTCGTCATTTTTCGGTAAAGGGGAAAAACGATTGTTGAATACATCGTTTTTCCCCTCTACTGAAAAATGACGAAAATGGACTTACGTTAGTCTGGTTCTGAGGTACAGAAATACGGAAATAATATTCGATCAACTGATACTTTTGTTCAAATAGAAAGATTAGCAATACTGAAAAATAAATTATATTATCCTCAAATTCCTAAATTTAGAGCTTTTTTCCTAAATATCCTTAAGTTTACATAATTTTTCGACAGATTTTTGCTGAAAAAAAGGAAGTTACTATTCAATAAATTAAACTTTGTTCTACTAAGTCTTAATCACTATATCTTATATTTTCTATTTAAGTGGCTTCAAAATTGTATGTGGTAAAAATCACTTTTTCAGTCAAGAATTGCGAGTAGTACGCAGACTTAGTAGTGGCTTTGAAAAAAAAAATTAAGACAATATTACAAAAAATCCAGGTTACTTTTGATATTGAGCAAAAATTTAGTAATGCACATGTGTACCTATATACAAGTATAATATTGAACTGTACATTATTTTCTTATTGCTAATGTCACGTTATCACTTGTTGTAATCCTAGTTTATGGGTGATGTGTTTTTCCCCCTCGACAGCTAGAGTTTAAAACTATTCATTAGGTGTAATATATTCGTTAAGCATTGCTTCTTTTTCTGAATAAAAATGTATTTTAATAAAAAAAAAACTAAATGAAATATTAACACTCAGGCGATTAATGCTCTGAAATGCATTCAGCATAGTTATTTCTTCTAAGCAAAAGCAATTTTAGTACAAAAATAAAATCGCAGCCTCCTAATTGGCCCCTAAGTTAATCGTCTTAGTGCCCATTTACCGATTAATGAGTGCATTTTTAATTTCAACTTTTAAAAATTCTAAGTTTAGAGAAAGACTTAGGAAAAAAGGCTATCTTATTTATTCCTAAAGACATACCAAAACATTTCCCGAACGAAAACATGTCAAGTGTATTCATAAACATTTTTCAAATTTCATTCCAACAGAAAACTGAGGAAATAATTACGGATGCATTTTATTGCATTAAAAAAATGTATGGCAAAATTTGCCTATTAGAACGAAAACCCTGTTTTTTTTGAAATATCATCTCTTCCCCTATACCCCTATTTATTACAGACTGTCCAACATATTTTTTACGAATAGAAATTGTTTTTCGCAGTATTGTCAAGAAATGCTTTTGTTACTACACATTTCATTTTAAAAGTTTGAGATTAATGAGTTTATTTTTCCCAAGAAGCGGAAAGTATTCCCGAGAATAATGATGTTTGCCCACTTAAAATAAGTTACAAAATATACTGGAAAGTGCATAAGTATGTATGTAAACGGGGCCTATGTTTTGAAATCAGTAAATTTGTGTAATATTGTGAATTATGAAAGAAAGGCATAACGTCCAAGCTAATTTCAAATCAACAATTTAAGGAATAAAAACGAAAAACAACTTTCGCGACTTCCACGAAACCAGAACCTTTCCGCAAGGGATTCTGGGGAAAAGGTAGAGAAATCGCCTTTTGTCAAAAACAGGTCTAGTTGAAAACCCGGCTTCAATGCTGCATTTCTCCTCCTTCTGCTTCACGCCGGGTTAAAGCCGGAGCATGCATAAACGGGGCCTTAGTGATCAAAATCTTATACCTGACAAGATAGTTACATTTAAAAGAAGAAAAACAGGCATTCATTAAAATAAA
>JAXGGA010009502.1:0-51103 GCA_038373865.1 Uloborus plumipes
CATGGAGTAGGTGGATGTTGTCCAATCCTGTTTGTCCAATAATGCAAAACGAATAAGATGTTAATGAAACATTTTCACACTCATTTTAGTTAAAGTGGTAAGATTTTTTTTTCTTCAAAATGTCTGCTAAAATAATCAAAGAAAGTTCAGTTGTTTTTCTTGAAGTGTTGGAGTAAGCTGCTTTTGGTGGAGTAATTAGGATAGATTCTATTTTGTAGCGCTCGCTACAAATTAAACCTGTTTTTTGAGAAGTAAAAGGTAAAACTACAATTATTTCTAATTGTTAACTACGATAATAAACAGAAATGAAAAATCTCCCAATCTGCACTTATCTTGCAGATTGCACTTTTTTTTTGTGAAACTTGTTTTAAAATGTCTCAAACTTTTTTTTTTTTTGGGGGGGGGGGGGAGGCATTCTAGAGAAGAGTTTTCTCCGTTTAACAGGGACGATTTATTTTTGAAGGCTAGCATAAATTTGAATTTACTATTTCGTTCGGCTTGAAATTTTAAAAATAAACAAACATGCTTGATGAAAAAATAAATAAATCAATAAAAAATAAATAGAAAAAACCATTAAGAAAAGTATGATTAATCTTCGTTCTTTAATTTTAGCTTTTCCAACAGTTTTTGGAAAAGACACACCTTTGTTTCACGAAATATTTTAAAACAATTTTATAAAAGTATTTTAAAATAATTTAAAAAAAAGTTTTTAGAACAATTTTATTAAAACAAAAAATTAAGCAACAGCTATAATTTTCATAATGAAACTAAAAATGACAGCTAACTATTACACTGAGAAAAGTGAACACACACCAACACTATTAAAATTAACTGTTAAAATTAAATTAATACTAATTGAACTCCGTGACTGCTTTCTATTCAAATTCAAAAAATTACGACTTACAACCAGTTCGCAATTCTTCAACGATCCTTTTGACCACAATCACGAAGTCAACATTTACTGCTCTCAAACAAGTTATAGTGAAGAGAGGAAAGACAAAACAAACGAATTTCTTCACGAATGTTATCACTCCACATTTAGGGCTGCGACATCGATAACAAAACATAGATGTTTCCAAACATCGACGTTAAGAAATTAAAACATCGATGGTGTTGATACATCGACCCACAAGCATCGATGCTTTGAAACCTCGTTTTAAAACATTGATTCTTTTTCACACATATTACCTACTAATTTGAAAGTATACGCTAATCGCTCATTGTATCGCTTCCTCGTTATATCGCGTTTTCCCATTTTCTCCCGAAAACACACATCGTCCGTAAGATGTAGATGGGGATTATAGAAAACTTATTGCAGTGAGAAAGATATTGCTACTACTAATTAACGATGTAGTTTTTTGCGGCATATTTTAAAGTTTTCTTTTTCTTTTGCTGAAATGTAAAACATCGACATCGCAAAGCAACAATGGAAAAAAAAATCTTCGGTAGTAAGTAAAGAAAACTTTTCCAATGAGATAGATACTACAACTATTGGTAAAAGATGAATCTTTTTTGCGACATATTTTTCTTAAACATCTTTGCTGAAATATAAAACATCGAGGAAAAAAAAAAGGATGAAGGCAAATCTGATAAGCTTAAAAAATATCGAGAGCAAAACATAGATAGTAAACATAGAAAACCCTTTCCAAAAGTGTCTATGCTGCAACTACTGATTAAAGATGTAATTTTTTAATAAGTGATATTATCACAGGTTTTTACGCACCATTTTTTGCTGAAATATAAAAACATCGAAAAAAACGTAGAAACCAGAACGTCAATGTTTGAAAAACATCGACAGTAAAATTTCGATGATAATAGTTTTAACAAAAACATCGATTTTTCCAAAAACATCGACATCGATGTCGCACCACTACGTCCATATCTCTGGCCAACAAGGATTGTCCATGAACATCATTTCGTAAAAATTTGCAAGAATTTGGAATTCGGACTCGATCTCCTCTTTAGTCATACAGTAAAATTCGCTGAATTATTACAAATAGTCAATCCAGAAGGAAGTTAGAAAGCATTCATTGGTTATTCGAAGAGTCACGGACCATTACAGTCCGCTTAACTTCAATCATTGAACCATGTTCGGTGCCAAGTACTACACGAAATGCAATCAAATTATGCGTTCATCCACTCCGGAATGAAGCCATTAAAAGACCACTTTTCATAGCATCTTCTCTCCTCCCCTGTAATTTACATTTACGATCACATTTTTTCACCCTTGTGCTCTTGCACAACTGATGAATATGTGCTATTCGAAAAGATTTGCGAAAAATGAACATTCAGTTTAATGACATATAACTTTATTCAAGTAACTGAAACGTTCACGTACACTGTTTTAGTTGATGGGCCCCGTCCAATTGTTAATGTCAGGGGTCGATAATAATACATGGATTTAAAGAAATCGTTGCAACTGGATGGCATGAATGTTAAATAGCTTGAATATAACAGACTACCATACATAAGTGAAAAAAAAAATCGAACGTCTCTTTTTGATACGTAAAAATGGTACTAGAGGCGTCAACCAAAGCACCTAGAAGCAAAAGGGACGAAAAATAGTAAAAGTTAAAACTTAAAAATACCAATACAAATGGTAGGACTTAACTATCATCTGTTAGGAGGCAGGAACGATAATAAAAACCTTGGAAGTTGCTGAACATAAGTTAGAAAAACTTTTCATTGTAAACTACCCTTTTAAACTTTGCACCCATTTTACTCAAAATGATATACATAAAATTTAAAAAAAAAAAAAAAAACATACACCTTTTACTTCTTATTATCTTCATTTTGCTCTGGAATTTCAGAACTCCAGAGAAAATGTTTTGAAATCATTTAATTAAAATAAGATTTAGCATCATCAAAAGTCAGAAACTGTTGGAAAGAATTTGAAGGGAAATGTTCAATTGAAAAATCAAGATAATTTTCACTTTCGATCCCCTCACTAGATGAATTCAGTTTTATGGTTAAAGTTGCAGAAGGTGAGGAGTAGGTTCGTTGTTTTGCCTCAATGTCCCCTCACTGTTCCGTTGACCGAATCGCCGAAATATTCCGATTTTTAGATAACGTTCCGAAAAAAGAGAAAGGTATTAATAAAGTTGATTTCTTTCCGCGATATTGCCAACATTCCTTGTCAAAAAATGTTGATGACAACTCTCAACCCTCAAAAAATAAAAAAAAGCTCAATTTTCCGAGAACATAGCTGCAGCGGTAAAACAAACACTATCTTCTACGAATAACATTTGGATTTGATCATTCTAAAAATCTGAACTATCAATGAAAACTTGAAAATTTCTCCTTTTAAGAATAAAATTAATTTTCCATATTTATGAAGCGAATTACTAGATTTTTGGAGAGGCAACAAAAATTTGGAAAAAAAAATCGACTCCATCAGCTCATATGAAGGCACATCAAAATACTTGTAATTTGTTGCAAGAGATTCTGCAATTTTAAGAACATTGAAATATTTTTCAAAAGTTTTTTTATTGGGACTGACTTATTACTCATTTATTAGTTGTACAGATTTTGAAATTTAAAAGTAAGTACAAGGAGAGCATACACTATAATATACAGCCGAACCTGCTCATCTAGAATTTCATGGGACAGCAGATAAATTCGAGATAAGAAGGTTTCGAGATCCAGAGGCTTTTGATAAAGCTACAGAAATAAGAGATTGAAACAAAAACTCAAGAGTTGACATATTTTAAAGCATTTATACTGTTTTTGACTTATTGTGTATACATGCTCAAGTACTCATAGTGATTATATCGACAGTAAATTTGTACAGACCTTTAAGGACGAAAAAAATCTTTAAAATGATTGTCGTTTCGTTTAGAAATGGTAAGATTTTGATTTCATCTTCAATAGAAGCAAGTTAAACATTAGATCGGCATATATCCACAGAATCTACGCGACTCAAAAATAAAAGTCACTAAGTTTTTTCACTGTTGAACGGTACTCCCTTTCCAAATTTCCCTAGTGGATGAAATTCCTAAAAAACTTGCTCCTTGCATGTCATTTTCCTTGAGCTACATATCTCACAAGTGGTGAAGGGCCATAAGACTGCTGTTGTTAAAAGGGAATCCATTTCGGCAGCAAGTTTTGGTGCTGATAAAGATCGTTTTCAGTCAAATTCTAAAATGACAGTGTAGCAGGAATTCGAAATATAGAGGTTATCGGGAAAAGTTATTCGTGATAAACATGAGAAAAAATGTTGAATTCATACAAGAAATGCAGAGATATTGAAAAAAAAAAAATCGACACAGGGAGGTTTTCGAGATAAACAGGTTCGACTGTACTTCGATAATTTAAAGATAAAGGTTTGATAGAAAAGCCTTAGTTGAATTAATTTGAAAATGATCCAAAGTCGTTTTGAGAGAGAGAGAAAAGAAACACTAATACAGATAATTTTTTCCCCATTGAGCACAGCGCCGTGGTGCGACAGGTTTGTTAAGATTTAAAACAAAGGTGAATCCGATACCAGAAAACCCCATCTGAGCATGTCACATTGAAATTAGTTGGTTCGTTCAATTGTAACTTTTTTACAGCAATAGTTTTTTTTAAACAAAATAATATTAATAAAATAAATTAAAACATGTAAAAATGTTATAAACAACAACTTTAACGACCCTGCTCCACATCAGCGGAAAACGCGACCGAAACCGAAGGCAGAAACCGAAAATCCGAGTACTTTCCATAAAAACACCATTTAATCCATTTTCCGTTTCTGCTTTACGCTCGCGTTTTCCGCTGATGTGGAGCAGGGCCCTAACAGAATATATTATCGTAATTTCAAACTTGCAAAAAATCTCTAAACAGCAAATAAAAAACAAAACCATACTTACTAAATAAATCTTTTTTTGCAAGGTTCTTCGCACATAAAACTGAAAGGAAAAAGAAAAATTCAAGTCAGATAAATAGAGTAGATAGTTATTTAAACAGTCATCAATATAATCATTCTAAACTTTCATAAAAAAAATTATCACTTGTATTGCATATTATTATACTGCATGGTATAGTAAGGACTGTAGAAAATTACTTTTTTTTACTGCTAATAAAGTTATTTATCATAGTTTCTTGGTGAAAAAGTGTGCTTTAAAAAGTAATTTAAAAATATATTTTTTCCGCCGATTAATAGGTAAAATTTTGCCGATTAATCAGTGCATCCCTACTTGTAATATGGAAGTGCATAGAGTAAAAGCAAAACAAATAGTTCAGAAAGTGCGCATAACTAAATGAAATATTAAAAAATAATCCTCACAGCTGATATTCACATCTATACGTTATAAAATTCTAGAACTTAGAATGCGATAAACATGAGTATTTCATTTATTTATAATCGGCAAAATTTTACCGATTCAACGGAGAAAAAATATTTGTTAAATAAAATTACTTTAAGTAGCCTTAGATCAGAATTTCACCATGAAAAAAATGTAAAAATGTAAGCAATAAATAACTGTCTGCTAACACAAAAAGGATATGTAGTACGAGAGTGCATTAAAAAAAAAAAAAAAAAAAAAAAAAAACAAGACAAATAATTTAAAACTGTATAACGGAGTGAAATATAAAAAAGTAATGCGCACAGTTCATAGAATTTTTTCAATAGAATAATTTTTAGTTTATCTTTCTAATTTGAATAAATGTGCTGTGACATATATAATGTTGCAACATTTTTCATGTATCGATACATTTCTCCATTATCGTAATGCTTTTAGACAACGTTATAATTTTCTCCAAGAACAAGTCTTGGATTAAATGGCTACTATAATAATTTAAATTAAGTGTTCCTAAATTAGCGTGCTCACCATAGCCTCCCTCTGTTTTTTTTATTTGAATTTTCATGTCTAATAGTTAACACAATATAATTTTATTTACATTAATATGAAAATTAAATAAAAGAAATTGGATGAAATTTTGAAATTATTTTAGAAAAGATAGGAAAAAAGAAAAAAAAGTCTTTTGTCAAGAAATAAAGTAATAACTTGTTCGAAAATTGAAATTGCAAAAGGAAAAAGAAAGTGATGTTGACATTGATAGTAATGTAAATAATCATGACCATTAATCGACCAAGCCGATTAATCGCCCGATTATGAATAGCCGATTAATCGGTAATCGGCCAATTTGCTTATCGGGGCATCCCTGGTATTAGCAATTCGTTGCAATCTTCACTTTTCAACCTGAAGTCTCTTGTACGCAACTTCTATAAAAAAGCTGTAAAAAATGTTTCTCTGACAGTATAGTGTCGCTGCAGGGAAAATAACTTTCCTAGATAAAATACAACAGAAAAAGAGCGAATTGGTATATCTGCACGGCGATTTCGGTGTCAAAAATGAGATGCAGAGTTTGAAGTCAGTTTGGATATTTAGCGCGATTTTAGGTAAAATTTAAGTTAAAATTGTCGCCATTTGTAATATGATTCCCCGTAAAAGTCTTTTCTGCATTGGTTAGCAACGAACTATAGTGGTACAAGTAAAGACCTCACAAGTATGTAAAATGCTTTTCTACTCACTGTAAGACACTATTTTACCACGTTATTTTCCTTTCTGCAATTACCATTTCAGGTCTTGGACACTAAGAAAAGCATCTAAATTTATTAAATTTGAAAGTGCTAATCTTGTACTACAATTTAACAGGTATGGAAAAGTGTTTAAAAGTTATGCAAGAATTTATTTCTTAAAAAGCATATTTATGCTGCTTTTGTTTTCAAAAGCGAAATTGTGTGCTTTGGTAAAACGATTGATATAGCAGGTAAATTATTTCCAGAAATATATATCTTTTGAAAATTTTAAAAATGTAAATGATGGTTTTATTTCACGTTTGTATGGATATTTCCAAAAAAAAAAAAAAACACACACACACACACACACACACTACGGTGTATCTGAACGTTTGAGTGAATGAACAAATCATAAATATACTGAAGTAAAAATACATCATTCTCAAGGTTTTTTGGATAGGGGGGGGGGGAGAGAAAGCGTACGACGTTATGCAGAAAAGATGGCTTCATTCGCAAGATAACAAGATTTTAATAAATTGATAGATTGTTAAGCATATCTTTCCATATGTTCCGAAATTTTCATTTTTATACTCCACGAAACCGGAAAAAGCCAGACATTCTGAGCTAAAAGCATGCCAACAGAGATAAAAGGGTTATTGAAGTTACGAGGACATGCCCGATTCCGTATTTTTTCATTTTAAGGATAATACGCAGCATTCACCAAGTGGAACAAAGAGCGATTTTCCGTCTGCAAGCAACATTGTAAAGACATCATTAATGTGCGAGCGATTAATTCAAAACAATTAATGAGAAATCCAAAGAAAAAGTACAAGAATTGGGGGGAAATAATACAACAGTGAACAGGAAATGAAAATCAGATACGTTGCGCCATAAAATGTTTAACGACCAGTGATATGTATGCAGACATATTATGCATCCATTGAATGAAATTTTGCTGCGTATTTTAGCGACGCTGTTTTCAAATAAACAAGTTGTAATCACTAAAGAAAAAAGTTAACACAAGCTGGAATGATTCGAAATAATTTTTGTTATAGGGTAATTCCCTGAAAAGCATACACCTATACTGAAGTGCTAAGCACAAAAGTCGTATCTGCACTTTTTAACAAAATTGAGTTATCGCCACCAGGTTGCTCTTAGTGACGTATTTTACCTAAATACAAAATTTTTGGTCATTTGAGAACGGGAAATATTTTTAAAACAATTCTGAAAAAGTTTCATCTGAATTAAATACATGGTGGCGCTAAACTTTAAAGAGTTGTATCTCAGTTTGAGCTCGACTGCAGATGCCACATTTGCGCTTAGTACGGCAGTATCGTCTGTTAGTATAAACAACAACTGTTGCAAGTTTTGCGTCTTCTCCATGGAAACTAAGCGAGAAAACAGCTTTACTACTCTGCAACTCATTTATGTTTTAGGTTCATAAAGTTAGGTTTCCATGGAGACGACGCAAAATTTGTGACCTTGATGAGCCTATTTTTTAGTAACTGACTATAAGGAAACTTCGAAAAGCTTAGAAAAGACTTCATAAATACAGTTGATGCTAGATTTTACGAATCTCTACTTTACGAACACTGACAATTTTACGAACAGCACATTATTAGTTCTATATAACGTCTTTCATTGAAGCAATGCCGTTCGATTTTATGAATATTTTCCGGGTAAAGGCAAACATTTGAAGGCCCGTCGCAAAACCTTTTTGGGCCCTTTGTCAAACGTAAACTTTTTCTTTTGTATAGCTTTCCTCTTTTTGAGGACCTCATGACGTGGGGGCACCTCATAGTTGTAAAATTTACAACATGGTAAACTACCACTGTCCGTAGACCCAAACAGTTTTTAATATCGAGCACCAACCATACTTTGAGCTATCAAAATGTTTTACCGAACGCCTTCCTTTTCAAAAGTTCACGTAACTTTTGCATGGAATTGGTTATCGTAACCCAACAGGTGTCAACGTAATTCTTCATTTCCTATAGTGTGGTCCTGGAAAGTTGAGTTACGACCTTGATAACGTACCCCTTTTTGGACGTTCAAGGGAAAAATTATTGGGGTGGATTGTAATAGGAATACCTTTGAGAAAATATAACAAAATCAGCCCAACTCAACTCCTATTGCCCTTCCCTATTACCCTGAAAAGAAATAAACATTTTGCAGGTCATAGTTCAACTTATCAGTCTGGGGGGTTTGTTTTAAACTTTTTCTTTTAATTTGACGTAGTGTTATGGGAAAGAAATTGATACACAACACATGTCATTCTTAAAATTTTGAAAATGTCGTCACAAAAGATTTGCCTTGCTATTCAGAAACACATAATCAAACATTTGAAGCCACAACACAGAGAAACAACTACTATCTGAATAGAGAATGAGCTAATTTAACACCTGTTAAAACATCCAAACTAAATCGCTTAATCCAATATAACGATCTAAAATTCTATTTCAACTATTTTCTAATTCGCAAGTATTTAAAAATATATATTTAACATTTCTATGTATTTGAAAGACGGATATTTGGATGAAAAATACACAAATTTCTTACTAAAGGTATCATTTTCTCGAATAATATTTAATGCTGATCCTGAATTGTACATCAGACATTTTAATGCTTCCAAAACATCATTAGTTCCAGTTTAAACAGGATTTAGAATAGCTAGGAGGCAGAGGTAAGAACACCTGATAAAAAACCACAAGCATACAAACGTCATGAAAATCCACAACAGATTTAAAAAAAAAAAAAAAATCAAAGCATTCAGTAAAGATCAGGAAGTAATACGTAGATGCATTTGGTCACGTAACTCGACAGGCGAGAGCACAGCGGAGCTATTCACTTTCTGCGAGCCACCAATAGCGACAATCACCACTTCTGTCCTTGTGGGAATTACGACGATCTTTACCAAGGTCGTTCCACGCTTGTTAAGACATTAAGATGCAGACATTTATTTATAACAGTTATTTTTCCTCCAGTGAAACTTTAATTAATAAAAAACGGCAGAGCAGGAGTCAGACTACGAATTTCTATGCTTTTTTTTTCTTCTTTTAAAAATAAAAGGATAAAAAATATCCAGGGTGTCCACTCCAATCGTGGACCAATAGCTAATTTCTAAACCGTTAGAGATAAGCATACAGTTTATTTAGGAAAAAATCTCCAAATTATGAAGGGAATTTTGGGTCTATTCAATGTTTTTCAAAAAATCAAATTTTGAAAGAGTTACGAAATTTAAATTTTTATACAGCCCCCCAGTCCCATTAATCATATTTGCTAAAACATTCTTGACACTGCAACGTTTAAAACTAAAAAAAAATCACTCTTCTATCACAAAAATTGACCGAGTTATGACGTTTTGAAAAATCAAGATTTTGAAGGATTTCGCATACGGTCCCTTAAACGATCTCTCGATGACGTCATGAAACAATGCAAAATCTTGATTTTTCAAAACGTCATAACTCGGTCAATTTTTGTGGTAGAAGAGTGATTTTTTTTTAGTTTTAAAAGTTACAGTGTCAAGAATGTTTTACTAAATATGATTGATAGGACTGGGGGGCTGTATAAAAATTTAAATTTCGTAACTCTTTCAAAATTTGATTTTTTGAAAAACATTGAATAGACCCAAAATTCCTTTCATAATTTTGAGATTTTTTCCTAAATAAACTATATGCTTATCTCTAACGGTTTAGAAATTAGCTATTGGTCCACGATTGGAGTGGACACCCTGTCGTTCCCGATCGCGTTTTCCAGACACCACAATTGATATTTGCTCTTTGCTCAAAAATTCCTTTTTTCGGGACCAAGAAATACGTTTATTAAAATTTAAGAAACATATTTGCCCAAGTTCAATACATTCATTTCTTTTGAATAATCATGAACTTCCAATTAAAACGACCAGGTCTGCATATTAAAGAAATCAGCTTGAAAAACGACAGGTGGAGAGCTCTGGGGAGCCTTGTGCCCAAATATTACAATCATAAGCTCTTTCCGATTTCTGCGGCACCACTGGGACATGTAAGTAATGCTGAAATGACTCCATGGAACAGATCTAATAAGAAGTGAATAGGATTTTCAGTAGGTTTTTCAATACCACTGGGATAAATGTGTCCCGATAAAATGGTTAAATATAAGAATGGGACACGTCCCGTTGAATTCTTCCCATAGAGTCCTAGAAATATTTCAATTAGAAAAATATATTGGTACTGAAAGGGTGCAGTAGGGCTCCTTTTAAGGATAGTGCTTATACTATTTTAAGTACCCAGAAAAATTATACAAGTTTTTTTTTGTGTACTATTATTATTAGGTCGTATTTTCTGGAAAGCACGGCATTATACCAAACGATGCGTTGCCATAACCTTTTAATAAATTAAAGCTTTATGGAAATCGAACACTTTAATAAAGTAGCGCTTATTGTGCACGCTGTCTTTCTGTTTTGAAAACAGCACGCAGTTTGAGACGATGACCTCCAATAACCTAGCAACCAGAACACATTCAAATAGGGGAAAAAATCCCTAAAAGCGTGACATCTTGTTTTTATTAGCATTCCCAGAACTGATAGAAATAATTTCCTCTGGAGCGCTGAGTCTAATATCGATTCGAAATTCAATTATTTTCCCTTTACAAAAGAAATGCTAGAAGCATTTACAGTACAAAACGAATACCTCCTCCTCGTCCCAAACAAAATTAACTGCGTTTATCGTCTTGCAAACCGACTTAATATGAATAATATTATGAATTAAACATACTATAATTGGAAAAGATATCAGCAGCTACAGAAAAGCTTGTTACAATTAAAATTTTGAAAAATAGTTCGTCCCGACTAAATAAACATTGATGTTACTTGCTTCAACGCTTCCAGTTATATTCTAGATCAGTCTTGAAACTTTGTGCATGAAAAAACTGTTGCCAGTCAGAATGGGTTGGCTCTCGGGGAGAGAGTACACTGTAAAAAATGAATTGTTGTTTTAACAGTAAGAAACTGGCAGTCGAGGTTTCAATTTAAAACTGAAATACAGTAATAAATTCTAAAACTAGCAATTTTAGTTTCTTACTGTAAAGTTAGCAATTTTACAGTTTATTGCTGTAAAATTTAGCTGTATTATACTGTAAAAACAACAATATAATACTGGCAGCAGAGGTTCCAGTTTAAAACTGTAAAATGCACGGTAATAAACTATAAAATTAGCAGTTTTGGTTTCGTACTGTAAAGTTAGCAAGTTTACAGTTTATTACTATAAAATTACCTGCATTATACTGTAAAAACAACATCTATTTTTTCAGTGTACATAAAACTTAAAATTCAATACCCTCATGAGGATTTAAAAAACACTATATATATCATCACACTCGAACTTGATTTTTTACCATGTTTCGGATCATTTTTTTAAAAATAAAACAAAAAACACATTTAAGAAATTTAACTACTTTATTAGAAAAAAATCTCACGTTCATTGCGTGCAAAAAAACATTTTAACGACTATAACATTCGTCTCTTATCGCTGTATCAAGGAAACATCGTATATCTTATCTTCTGCAATCTGTTGTTTCGCCAAAAAGATGAGGATTTGCGTAACCATTTAACTTCATAAAAGTCTTCCTACATTTCTCTTTTAATGGATAATTTTAATAATTAGATTGTTTGACCTCTCGATTGAAACAAAACAAATATTAAGCTCCAATTTGGAGTTGATTGGTTTAACTTAACATTATTGCCGGGGAAAACCCAAGGGAAACTTTTTGTACCACGGAACCCCATCGACAAATGCAATTAGGCTAAAAATTAGTCAAAACGTTTAAAATAAATAATACATATGTGTGGCAAAAACTGCAGAAGAACTTATCGCCACAAACGAAATTTTCTGAAATAATACTTTTTTTCCAATTAAAATTTTAAAAAAAGTCAAACGGTTAAATTCGAAATTCATGTGTTTTCAAAGTTCAGTTAACATGTAAGGTAATTTACATTTAAAAAGTATTTTATCACGGAATCGGTCAAGTGAGCAGGCAGGTGTTGCAGAGCTTTTTAAGACCTGTTTTCTTGTTTTATTAAGTCAGCAGTAAAAACATATAGCGCTATCGTATTATCCATCATTAAACATATTGTAACGAGTCCGTAGCACCTTCAACTTTCTTCAAATGAGCATTCCAATCTTGAGGAAGTAACTATAAATTTATTTACAAGTATTTACACTATTTACAATAAGAGCAGAAAACAATTGCTAAACATCAGCAATTAGGCAGCAAACACTACACTGTACTCTCAACAGTAATTCAGCACCACGTATCTAACGTGAACAGTAATTAAGCAATTACAAAAGCAAAACAAACATTCGCCCAAGCGAATAGCGAATAAAACGAGTCACCAGAATCAAATCTGAAAACAACTGACTGACTTGTGTTCAAGGCCAGCTATTTATACACGGAAAGAAATGTCCACAATATTCGAGAAAAACCTGGAATATTTTGTTTCATTCCTAACATTACGTAATCCATTCACAAATTCTAGCGATAAGAAAAAAACCACGCGAAAATGTCTTCACGCTTATTAAAGTTAGGGCAAGTGTAAAAACTACAAAGTGTTACAGGGCCGGTATACTAGTGATAAAGGTGATATCTTCAGATACTTTTGCAACATGACGTCAGATAAAACCAAAACTAATGAAAATGATGCAAGGCAGGAAAAACAACAACTATTTACAAGATTTGTAACATTGCCCCCTTCCCAAGGACTGCACGTCCCGGGCAGTACAATCCCCAGAAAGGAAGCAAGGGAAAACTTACAGATACACACATTACATGATGACCAATCATAAACATGATAAACAATAACAATGAGAACATGAAAGAAATAATAACATTGATAAAGTAATATTACAAACAATTAAAGGCAAAAGTTATTTACAAAATTTACAAGCAAGTTACCATGGTAGCTTTAGATTTATTTTACGAACTATGGCCATAGTATGGGGCTAGCCGATCATAATGTACAACCCTAGGTTTTGAATGTGATGACTTCTGGATCCTCACTACGACGTCGTTCAGCCGGTGGAGAACTGTGTAAGGTCCATCCCAATGCGACTGCAATTTGGGTGACAGACCTTTACGTCGGATGGGATTCCATAGCCACACCTTGTCACCTTCTTGAAAGTCATGGCCAGTGGACCTTGTGTCGTATCGGGTCTTCATTTTCTCCGTCGCGATGTTGATTCGCTCCCGTGCGAAGTGATGAACGTCCTCCAACCGGGCCTGGAGATCCTGGACGTACTCCTCAGGCGATGAAGGCGCATCTGGAGGGAGACCGAAGACGAGATCACAAGGCAGCCGAAGCTCTCGGCCGAAGAGCATCTGTGATGGGGAATATCCGGTGGTCTCGTGGACAGCACTGCGGTAGGCCAGCAGGAACAGAGGAAGTTTCTTGTCCCAATCCTGTTGATTTTTGGAGACCATAAGCGAGAGATTATTAAGGATTGTCCTGTTGAATCTCTCCACCATGCCGTCCGATTGTGGGTGTAGCGGTGTCGTTCGAGTTTTCTCAATTTTGAGGATTTTACATAGGCCCTTAAACACAGCAGAGATGAAGTTCCTTCCCTGGTCAGAATGGATCTGCAAAGGTGTCCCATATCTCGAGATCCAATGCTGGACTAGAGTCTCTGCTACAGTGGTAGCTTCTTGATCCGGAATGGAATATGCTTCGGGCCATTTGGTGAAGTAGTCAATGGAAACGAGGATGTATTTGTTCCCATCAGTAGTTTTCGGTAGAGGACCAAGAATGTCGATCCCGATTCGTTCGAAAGGAGCTCCTACGTTGTAAAGATGTAGCTTCCCGCGGCTTCTTCTCTTCGGTCCTTTACGGGCAGCACAGGCGTCACAAGAGTGACACCACTTCTCCACGTCATCCTTCGCCTTGCTCCAGAAGAAGCGCTCTCGAACCTTGTGGAGGGTTTTCAGGATACCAAAGTGTCCTCCAGTCGGACTACTGTGCAATTCCTTTAGAACGTCTGGAATTCTTGATTTGGGAAGGAGTAACTGCCATTTGAATGCTTTACCATCGTCAGATTCCCATTTCCGATACAGGACGCCATTCCGCAGCTGGAGAGATTTCCATAGAGCCCAGTATCTTTTCGTTGCAGGACTGTAGATAGAAACGTCTTGCCAACTAGGTCGCCGACTGTCCTTTTCCATTAACTCTATGATAGGCTTAAGGTCTGGGTCTTCAAGCTGATCTTTTCTTACTTGGTCGTCACTCCATGGATCGGGATCTGAAGATGTTGATGTAGCAGTAACTTGGCAGGCAGTAGGGATTGTCGTCCCGTACTGTTTCTCTATTCGGGAGCAATAATGGCAGTTCTCGGAACAAGGTCTTCTTGACAATGCGTCAGCATTACCGTGTGACACTTACCATTCGGTGCTTAAACTCGATGTCATATTCCTGGAGCCGCTGTATCCACCTGGCTACCTGGCCCTCTGGATTCTTGAAATTCAAAAGCCAAGTTAAAGAGGCATGATCAGTCCGGAGCAGGAATTTACGGCCGTAGAGGTAATGATGGAAATGTTCTACAGCTTTAACTATGGCGAGCAATTCCTTTCTCGTGACACAATAATTTCGCTCCGACTTGGATAAGCATTTGCTCCAGTAGGCGATGACATGTTCGTTACCGTCTATTTCTTGAGATAAAACAGCTCCAACGCTCTCGTGGCTCGCATCAGTGTCAAGTATGAAGGATTTTCCAGGCTGAGGATAAGAGAGGATAGGCGTTGATGTTAAAGCCTCCTTCAGTTGTAGAAATGCATCCTCGCATTCTTTGGACCATTCAAATTTTTGTTTGCTTTCCGTCAGCTTATGCAAAGGTCGTGCAATGTTGGAAAAACCCTTCACAAACTTCCTGTAGTACGTGCAGAGCCCCAGGAAACTTCGCAGCTGATGGACATTTTCGGGGCGGCTCCAATTCTTGACTGCGGATACCTTATCTGGATCTGTTCGTACACCTTCGGAAGAGATAATGTGACCAAGGTAGTTCACCTCACGGCGGAACAAATTACATTTGGACGGGCTTAACTTCAGGTTGGCTTCCTTAAGCTTTTGCAGCACCTTCCTAAGATTAGCCAAATGTTCCTCAAAACTGCGTCCTATGATGATAATGTCGTCCAAGTAGACAAGACAGGATTCATAAGACAGTCCTCGTAACACTGATTCCATAAGACGCTCGAACGTGGCTGGTGCATTGCAAAGGCCGAAGGGCATCACTTTGAACTGCCACAAGCCTTGTCCGGTTGTAAACGCCGTCTTCTCTCGGTCGTCGGGGTGTATCTCCACCTGCCAGTAGCCGCTCTTTAAATCCAGGGTCGAAAACCACTTGTGTCCGGAAAGGGTGTCCAGAGTGTCATCGATCCGTGGAAGAGGGTAACTGTCCTTCTTGGTGATGTCATTCAGGCGTCGGTAATCAACACAAAATCTGGTTGAGCCGTCCTTCTTTCGGACCAAGACGATAGGGGATGCCCAAGGACTGGATGAGGGTTCGATGACGTCATTCTCCTGCATCTCTTTCAAGAGGATCTCAACCTCTTCCTTCTTGGCGAACGGCAGTCGTCTTGGATGCTGCTTGATAGGGGGATGATCTCCAGTGTCGATCCTATGCTGCGTTAAATTCGTGCGACCAACATCCTCGGATGTAGATGAAAACACCTGCTTGAAGTTGTCCACCAATTTTTCCGCAGCGTATCTTTGATCCGTCGATAATGGTGCACTCCCAATTAATTTCGAAGTCAAGGACTCGGAAGACACAGTCTCGGAGGAATCAATTCTTCTGATGATGCAGTTTACGGGAGTACAAGTTGCCAACACTTCTCCTTTCTTAATATTCCTCGGTCTTTCACTTACATTGGCGACTCTCACAGGAACTGCATTCCTTGAAAGGTCCACAAGCGTAGATGCCACTAGTACTCCTTTTGGGCTATTATTCTGGTTAGGGTATTCAATTAGGCCGAATTTAAAGCTGTTGTTTTCCTTGATGGAGCCGGGTATTAGTACTTCTGATCTAGAGGGAATCAATGAATCAGTTTGGGCTATTATTTGATGAGCGGATTTTAAGTTATTTTCGGTATTGAAAATGACTATGTCTTCCCTCGTCGAGTGCAGTTCATTATTTCTAAAGTCAATAGAAAAATCAAATTTTCTCAAAAAGTCCAGTCCGAGAATGAAGGGATCTGTAATGTCAGCGACGAATGCCGTGTGATGGTAAGTGGCGCTTCCGAACATTATTTCTAAGTTCACTTTCCCTTCAATCTCGATTTTGTCACCTGTCACAGTTTGGAGAGTAACACAGGGCGGCGTCCATAAGATCTTGAGTCCAAATTGACGAGCCACATCAGTCTTAATAAGGGTAACGTTGGCTCCTGTGTCCACAATCATTTCGCAGGGAAACCCATTCACGTAAGCGTAAATGAAGAGTCCGTTGCAGCCGCCACTTCTTGGGGAAATCTGGAAAACTTTGGGAGACTTCTTCTTTTCTTGGCGAGCTTCGCAGTTCTTTCGTACGTGGCCCTCACCGCCACATTTCCAGCACTTCAGTGGTTGTCCACTTTGGTCTTTGCGAGTCTTCTTCAGGGTCCCCAAGATCTCTTTGATTTGTCGCTCAACTTCCGAGAGACGAGTTGAGTTTGAATCCTGGACACTTACTTCCACGCCCCTGATTGAGTGGCGATCCTTACGGGATGTTTGCTGTGCAGCCTCGAACTTCATTGCGTAGACCAGACCGGATTTAAGATCTTTGATGTCCGCCATCCGGAGAGCCGTCTGAATTTCTGGATTTCGCACTCCATCTATGAAGTAGTTCAGGGCCAGGCTATCGCGAACACCCGAAGGACAGTCCGAGAAGGCGAGATGGGAAAGCCTCTCAACGTCTGCTGCAAAAACTTGCAAAGTCTCTCCAGCTCTCTGGAGTCGGGATTTGAGCTGAAGTTGGCTGAATTCTTTTTGGCAGGATTCGCCAAAGCGAAGCTCCAAGGCCGATGATAAGGCTTCGAAGTCATGGTGCTTGTCCTCTGGGAAGGTCTGTAGTATATCAGCTGCATCCCCTCTCAGCGAGGCTGCAAGTTGACAGGCTTTCGTGGAAGAGTCCCAGGAGTTTGCTTCTGCAACGATGAGGAACTGCTTCTTGTAAATATTCCACGAGGTCTTCCCGTCAAACGTAGCCAGTTTGATGGATGGACGAGAAGTTCCAGCTGCAGCTACACAGTCACTTGAGTTGTTGGAGGATGCTGATAACTTCGATTCAAGTTCTTTAATTTTCTTTTCAACATTGTTTTCTACTGTGGTGATTCGATTCTCAACGCTGTCAACTTTCTCTTCCAGAGCCTCCACTTTATTTTCCACATTGGTAAATTTACTTTCCACCAAACTTTTCATTGACGTTAAATCGCTTTTAATTTCTTCAGCTAGATCATTTTTCAATTGTTCTTGATTAGTTGCCAGATCAATTTTTAATTGTTCTTGATTAGTAGCCAGTTCATTCTTTAATTGTTCTTGATTAGTAGCGAGCTCATTCTTTAATTGTTCCTGATTAGTAGCCAGAGTCGCCATATCATTCTTTATTTGCTCTTGATTCGCAGCCATGCTCGCAGTCATGTCACTTTTAACAGCGTTGATAGCATCAAGGAGTTTTTTCAGTTGTTCCTCCATTGCTCGAGTAATCACCATAAAATTCTGAAGTCAAAAAGTCCTTAGGAAGAAAAGTCCGAATTCACAGGTAATTCCAAGAAAGTCCTTGAAGATGCCCCACGTTGGGCGCCAAAATTGTAACGAGTCCGTAGCACCTTCAACTTTCTTCAAATGAGCATTCCAATCTTGAGGAAGTAACTATAAATTTATTTACAAGTATTTACACTATTTACAATAAGAGCAGAAAACAATTGCTAAACATCAGCAATTAGGCAGCAAACACTACACTGTACTCTCAACAGTAATTCAGCACCACGTATCTAACGTGAACAGTAATTAAGCAATTACAAAAGCAAAACAAACATTCGCCCAAGCGAATAGCGAATAAAACGAGTCACCAGAATCAAATCTGAAAACAACTGACTGACTTGTGTTCAAGGCCAGCTATTTATACACGGAAAGAAATGTCCACAATATTCGAGAAAAACCTGGAATATTTTGTTTCATTCCTAACATTACGTAATCCATTCACAAATTCTAGCGATAAGAAAAAAACCACGCGAAAATGTCTTCACGCTTATGAAAGTTAGGGCAAGTGTAAAAACTACAAAGTGTTACAGGGCCGGTATACTAGTGATAAAGGTGACATCTTCAGATACTTTTGCAACATGACGTCAGATAAAACCAAAACTAATGAAAATGATGCAAGGCAGGAAAAACAACAACTATTTACAAGATTTGTAACAATATAATTCAACATTTTAGCATAAAACATTCCCAAACATACAAATTAATGATTTCCTAGTCTAGAAGTAATTATTTCTTACTCTGACAGTCAAGAATATGAACGAAGTTTTCATACATCTTGGCACAGGTTTGATCATTCTGGAAATATGAGATTCGAATAAAAAGGCTAGTAGTACAGCTCACATGTTCCAGTTCCAAATATCACTGTTTATTGTAAGTGTGATTGTGACACGTTTAATCCCAGACGAGTACAGGCCAACTAGTCACTCAAACAGCTTTTTTTTTGACAAGGCATTGTGTATAAAATCACTACATTTGTAAGAACAAATTCGAGCATTTATGAATCAAGAAATTTATATCTAGATTTAAAATTAAGTTAAGCTACTATATTATTCGCTTTTTGGCGGAGTTTTAAGGAAATTTTCAACTATCGTAATCTTTTCTGCTGTGACGACAGCGAAATATGTTTCAGGAAATGACGTCACAACTGTCATTCTGATTAGTTAAAACGACAGAATGAAGGACATTTAAAAAATAAAAGCTTCTCGAATTCGAACAATTTCCAAAGGAAATGATGTTGTAAACATCAAGGGATAGGAAAACTGCTAATAGTTGACCAAAAAGTTCGATCATAAATTGTTTTTTTTTTGACAAATCTCCTCCTGTCAGTCAATGGTCTTTAAATCTAACTCGCGAGGACAGAGAACGACGAGTTCTCAAAGAATATTCTTTAAAAGAATACACAAATAAAAGAACGAAAACTAAAATGGCAGCTATACAGTTGCATTGAAATATTTGAAAGACAAAAAATCACTTTCTATAAATTAAAATGCTTACATTTCTTATTGAATAAGTTTTCTTTACATGACCGCTATTTGTGGTGTTTAAAATTAAGTTAATAAAGATAATAATGTGTAAATACTAATAATGATAAAAATCACATTAACTTTTTAAATCAAAATAAACCAAATAAAGGAGTTTTAAAAATTTTTAAAGAACTTTGCAAACCACTTTTTTTAATACATGACTTCAAAATAGTTTAAAGCGAAAGAGCCCTAGCATGGCAAGACTTTTCTCTGGGGCAGGGAAGATTGGCCCACACAGTGCGAACATGTAAATAAACTACTACACTAGAAATGACAATATGGCTTAAAATCAAAGTTTCTCGGGTTTAACCCCCAGCTCCCTGCGAAAACCCCTATTAATTCTTGAAGTCTTAAAAATGTTTAGAAATTCTTAATTCGCTTGATCACGCTTGAATAATGACTATTAACAAGCATTCCGGTAAAGCTTAGCGAAGCAAGAAGATTTAAAACAAATATAGCCCGAGTTCCGGTTTAGAGGCATAAAAACTATTTTAACAAATTTGTAAATGGGCCTCGACATCCTTTCTTGACGTATTTGGTTTCAATTTGTCACGCGTTCACTTGCCATAAAGCATGTCGCATGGTCCCTCTCTCTCGACAGCAAGAAGTTTACCGCAAACACGCAAGAGTCCATATCATTGTTATTACTCATCAACAAGCTGCTGTAGCATTTTATTTTCTAATACATTTAACTTAAAGCTGAATATTAACGAAGTCTTGGAATACAAATACAATGAGCAAACTAAGAAATTAAAGCATTGTTTATTCAGATACTATTTTTATTTACGCACTGAAAAATAGGTTACCTGTTTCCCTTAAAATACGTGTCTATGATTCTCCAATGGAATTCTGTTTTTCATTATATGCGCTGTTTTTCTACGAAATCGATTCTTCGGAGGGAAGATTTACGATGGACAGAAATACAAATTTTACTACAATTTTTTTCATTCTTTAGATTTTTTTCTGACTCCATCATGATAACAATAATAACAATAAAAATAATAATAAATAGTCAGAGAATTCCAACTTTTTTCAAATTAAATAAACATAAAAATCAAAATTATATGTAATAAAGAATAAACATAACAACAATGTGCGTAAAATTATACTTTAAAAGATAAACTGGAAGCAAAGTATACTTCAGGTATATAAGTATCGTTTTTAAATAACAGCATAAACAGCATAGAATATTTCTGAAAAAATGCATAAATATTTATTCAAAGAGTTTTATTTCAACATACTTAACAGTGTTTCATTATTCCAGAAACTAGAAATCACATAGACGAAAGAGAGAGTAGTATTGTCGAACTATTGAAGATCGAAACCTTATAATACAATATTGAACGATTATAATAATATATACCGAGTGATAATAATAATCCAATTGTCGCTCGAATGATTACACTGTTCTATAAGCATTAATTTCGGATTTGTTTAAATAAGACACTGCCGCATATAGACGAGTCGGCTCCTAAATAAATTAATACAATTTATTAATGTAAGTATATAACTCTTACAATTGTTTTCAATAACAAATATCTGCATTAATAAAACTTACAAAAGTTGTGCAAAATTAAAGTAATAATTTAGTACTCTCTTACAGTTAGTTACACTCCTCACTTGTATACCTGAGACATAGGCAGCTTCAAAATTGAAGGGTTTGGAGGATGAAGGGTCTATGTTACATTTTGAGAAATATAGTCTGGACAGATGGGTACAGGTAAGCAAATAAAACTTGGTACATCAAAAAATAGATGTCATTAGAACAACTTCATACGCAAACCAGCAAACAAAAAAACTGCAAAAATAAAAATGTGAACTTTAATCACTTTAATTTTAGTTTTTGTTAAATAGCCCCTTCATCTTCCAAGCCCTTCAATTCTGCATATTGCCATGTGTTACGATTTAGGAAAGTTGAAGTGCTTTCCTGTCTTGTATTAAGCAACTAACTTTGTTGTCTGGTCATTCATATGCAATGTATCAAAGGAAAAAAAAAATGGAGAAAAAAGAAACATAATTCTGTAAAAGTTGTTTCTTTGACAGTACAGTGTCACGGCAGGAAAAACAGCCTTCCTGGCTATAATGTTAAAGAAAATACTGAATCGTTGGTTAAAACGGTGTGGCGAAAACCGAATATTTGGCAACAAAAGTTATGTCGAATTCAGGGAATTTGTTGGGAAGTCAAAAAGCTAGAATCTTCACGCAACACGTAATTCTAGCAGAGATTTATCTTGAATTTTAGAGCTAATAGCTAATGCGCCGGATAAACGGCCTTTTCGATTGTGGTAACCGTTGTCAAAGAAAATAAAAAAAGGGGGAGGGGTGCTAAATTAGATTTTTGAACTACCGATGAAAATAGTGGTAGAAAGAAACACAATAGCCGAGTATTAGGAAAAAGAGAGCAATTGTTTGTCAGCCAATATTATTTGCTTTGAGCACGAGAAATGTTTCCTTCTTTTTTGATTAATTTTCATCAAGAAAAGAAACTAATTTTTTTTTAATGAAATAAATAAGTAAACTGAACAAGGAGTTTTTTATTAATAAATAAAAAACTGTTAGCAAAAATTAATAACAAAATCGTCAATAGAAACAAATCTAACAAATCATTGAGGAACTCTAAATCAGCGGTGCCCCTTCCATTATTTCTTTAGCTGTTCAATGAATTTTAGTTCTCGTTCTAAGCCTGCATTGAGACGAATCAGGTACTTCCAAATGAGGGAAGTAGATGGAAAAAAAAAAATAAACAACGAAATAAAATAATGAAGCACTCAATATAAATTATGTAAAGACAAGGGAAGCAGAATCCAGATTCAGCCATTAAAGCGATATGCTTTGCCCCCGTGCTTCTACAAGACATTATTCATGCAATACGCGTACTTGAAATTCTTTTCTAGTACGATCTTGCCCACGTGACGGGGTCAATCGGAAGTATAAGCGAGGATGATTCATACGATCCACCATTTAAAGTCGTCTGCGGTTACCCGCTTTCCCGGCTTCTTTTGTTCTACTAGATTATTTAGTTTCGGTTTTGAGACAAATGCGCTTGGAATGTCACTGCACTGTACGTTCTCGACCATGGTCGTTTTATCTCTTCAAGTGGCACCGAGAGGGGTTTGGAAGAAAATTTTAAAAACAACTAACCATAATCTTAAACGGATTCAAATGTTTGGAGACGAAATTGCCAAATCAATGTACCAGTGAGCTTAGCACGTTAACAGTCGTAGATGTCGTTTTAGCATGTCAGTAGTTATTAAACAGAATAAAATTTTATAAAAATAAAACTTATTACAACGGATGTAGCTTGAAATATTTAGAATCTCTTCATAGCGCTCAGAATTTGAGAAGTATATTCAAGGAACCGCGAGTCAAAACGGGCCTCTTGTCCGTTTGGTTGACAAGCCCCCTTCCGGTCCCATAAGACTTGCAAAATTTGTACTATTCCAATTTTGAGCCAAGGTTCTAGTTTCCGACTAGGCTAGCATGGCCTCTCATAGGTCCTGAATATATAGCAGCGAATTTAGAAGTTTGAAGGCCCATGGCAATATACATCCTATAATATACATATATCTATATGTATATTTTTAGGGGGGGGGAGACTTTGTTTATTACAGAATTATGAAAAACATTTATCATATTATGCATTTTTGAATCCCATCCGGGCCCTCAAATCTTGTGGGAGCTCCTCGCATTGCAACATAGTAAATCCACTTCTGCTTGCGTATCTACAGGATACGATGAGGGGGCTACACACAGAAGAACAATATAATTCCATTTTTCTACCAAGCTCAGGTTACCATGGGAACTGGTACATTTATCATGACAGTATTTAACCTAATATCATTCAGGTAATAAAGATCATTGCCACTGAGTTCTAACCGCGGGAAGATTGGGGCTAACATGTGAAAGGTTGGCTGGTCTAACTAAAAATTGTGATATTCAAAATTTGTGAATGATGGACTAGGATCGTTCTTCACCGTAGTCCTTTATCCTTTAACGACAAAAAGCCAATTTGACAGCTTTACTTTTCTTTTTGGCAGAAAGCATATTATCAGCCCTTTCGTTTTCTTACCGAACTTTCACTCATATTTGCTGCCCAAAATAGAAAAAGATGTACAATACATCACCAACTCATTTATTCCATTAATGGACTGCAGTTTCGTGCTTTTTGGCACTCGTCAGCATGGAATAGGAATTAAACGAACAGGAGGCAGAAATCTCTTATAGAGCAAAGAGAGCCAAAAAAAAAAGCCCTGTCTTAAGGGCGGTTACTTACTGCTTTATACCCGAGCTTTGCCTCAAAATTTTTAAGTTGTGCCGTACCAAGTGTGGTCGCTCGCTAGTGTTCTAATTTCACATTAGTTACCTTTTTTTTTTTTTTTTTTTGTTCTCTTTGCTCTATAAGAGGATTTCTGCCTCCTGCTCGTTAAATTCCTATTCCATGCTGGCGAGTGCCAAAAAGCACGAAACTGCAGTCCATGGATGAAATAAATGAGTTGGCGCATTGCATGTTTCTTCCTTAGCCCTTGCTTGGGGGCGGTTACTTACAGCTTTGTAGAAAAAGATTATAAAACCGTTTCTTTTTAAAAACTTGTGGATTTTCCCCATTAAACAGTTGCCGGTTGCAATAGATAACCAGCAGACAATAACGATAACAATTCATGGTAGACAGAGAGACAATTTCAGTCGCAGAGAAACCGAAACAAAATCTGGAATTTGCCGCATGCCTCTGCTTCCGCTGAGACGCGCCTATGAAACACAGAACACACAGATCGGAATAAAAAGCGCGGGGCCCCTTCCGCAATCGAAATTCCACCAGATAGAGAGAGAGAGAGAAAGTTCCGCCGCGAACGATGTCATCGCCTGTAGAGTGGGAAAACGGGAGGAGGTGGCGCGATGGATCGTCTGCTCAGGAGGAGGGGGTAAAAGAACGATATCAGGGGCACCGAGTGTCACAGAACTCGTTTAGATCATCGCCATTTGCGCAGGTAAGGCTGGGAATACGAGAGAAAAGAAAAAAATTCTATTCAGTAAGGTGCGCCGGCTACCGTCTCGGGCAGATCCGCAAAGACGGAGGATTTCGCAAGTATAAAAAATACAATTCAGAGCAGTTTACGACAGTTGAATCGTTTACTTCAGACATTAGTCAAGCGAAAAGTTCTAAAAGTTGGAAAATGCATTTTCACCCTTTTTTAAAGATTAGAATATTTTAAGCTGAAATGTATGCATATTTAGGTATATTTATTTCTTTCAATAAAAAGTGTTACACGGGTGCCCACGGGGGGGGGGGGGGGGATTATGGCGCAAGTTGCGTCATCAAAATTTTTTGGGGGAAGGGGGGTTTTTAAAACCAATTTAATTGATATAAATTAATAATAATGATTTATATAAATTATTTGTCAATTTTTTTAATTTAAATTATTTTATTTTTTTTATTGGGAGGGGGCACCCCTGAAGTGTTGTTCTGTGATCGCCGTTTATATGAATCATGTTTACGTGAAAACAGTTTTGAGTCAATAAAGCGGCTGATTCAGTTCAGCGGCTAATTTAATAAGGCTGAATTTTGTTCTGTTTTTTGGCAATTAGATTCATTAAAACAGTTGATTCAATTTCTCACTGATTCAATAAATCAGCGTCCACTGTAGTGGCGATTGAAAAATTTAATATGATACAGTAGACGTCGGTTAATTGAATCGACCGCTTTGATCAATCAATAGCTAAAAACAGATCGAAATTCGGCTTTTTTAAATTAGTCACTTTATTGCATCAAAACTGTTTCAGAACAAACATGATTCATGAAAGCGGTGGCCACTGTAATAAAATTGTTTTCTAAAAGTTAGAAATTTCGTCGTTGTAGTGTTTTCTATTTTTTTTAATAAACGAGTCAGTTGAAGATATTGGTTCAATGTGAGGGAGGGAGGGAAAGAGAGCTCCAATTTGTCTGTGTTTTTCGTTGAAATATATGCAGAACAGTGGCGTACATAGCGCCCCCCGCAACCCCCGCGGCGCGGGGGGGCGCAAGACGATTGAGGGCGCTCGATCAAGAAAAATAGCACTATGAGTTACACGGGGAAAGTATTTTTTTATATTTTAATAGGGGGCAGGGGCGCACTTATAAATCTTGCGGGGGAGCGCATCTTAGTCTATGTACGCTACTGATGCAGAAATATATTCATTTCATCCTGCACGAGAACGAAGAATCTCCATTTCCCAAATCCATTTCATGCAAGTTACACTTAAATAAAAACAGATTAAAGCAGTCGATTCGTGATGGTGACTCTTCTCTAGAAACTGCGCCATAATTTGATGTAAAAAACTTAAGAGCAGTCTTTAGGTTTTCGCTTGACCAGGAGGCTCGTGCAATCTGGCAATGGCGACTTTCATCCTTTTTAAGCCAATAAAAAATTGACAGCTGAAGAATTAACGTGAACCACTTAGTATATTTTCCACACATATAAATGCAAAAAAAAAAAGCTGTTACGAGATAATGCATGCCAAATGATTCAAGAAAACTATCTGAAGCGGGCTCACAGAAATATCTAAATGAATTTTACAAAAATCATGACGTGATGGGAAAAAATGTCCTTCTCGGAATCACATTATCAAATAACATAAAGATCAGTGAAAACTTTTTCAGACTTTCCGAAAACCTTAATTACACAGGCCTGTGCCTGTCACATTTTTTTTTCCAATTTTAAAGTAAGAAAAGGTTTCAAAACTTTCACACAACAGCAAATTCTTTGGAATGTTGCATTTTAATATGCCATGCTGAACCAAGCTTATTATGTACGATAAACATATCACGGATGACAAAATTACGACATAAAACGGTCAGTTTAGATCTAATTAAATACTATTTTTCAGTATTATCACTAAAAAACAAATAATAGGCATATTTATAGTATCGAATGATCAACAGAATTCTTTATAAATGTTTTGGACGTAAAGATACAGTTACGTTTAATTAGAGATATTGCCATACAGGAACATGCAATGGCAGCTCAGAATCTCTGATAATTTTTACTAAGATAATTGAGTTATTTAATCGATTAGAGTTTTTTTTTTTTTTTTTTTTGCCATATCATGACCAAAAACATTTTTTTTTTTTCAAAATCAAATTTGTCTTCATATGATTCAGATTCATTCAAACTAATATCCCCCCCCCCCCAAAGAGAAAAAAAAGGAATTGCATTTATTAACTTTTATTGTGGCGAAAATAAAATATTTTTACTTAAAGTTGGCTTTAGTCTCTTAGAAGGAACTAGACTGGAAAGGACAATTTACAGTAGATAAATTGGGGAAAAAAAAAAATGCATTTTTACTTCCTTCTACGAAGCATTAATCGAGAAAAAAAAAAATCCCTCACATTTCGGTCGGCATTTCTACTTTTCTCATGCCCAAAATGAGTTTTTGTAGTAGTTCCCCCAGTAGTTTTTTCATCCCATAGTATATGTAAGGCATCTTCACCGACCATCTATGATTCAACACGAGTTTTCATATGACATTTGCATGGTTCTCGAAGCAGGGAACTCAAAGCCACCACGGTAAAAGTAAAAAAAATAAGTTAAAAAAAGACAGCTTTTACAATAAAAAAAAATATTTCTTCAATTCAACCTCGATAGTTCCTACAATGGTTTCCGCTAGTCAGGGGTGCCCACAGGGGGGGGGGGGGGGATTATGGCGCAAGTTGCGCCATCAATAATTTTTTTGGGGGGGAGGGGGGTAAACTAATTTATTTGAGTATTTAAATTATTTATTGATTTATTTTTTTTAATTTAAATTATTTCTTTATTTCTTTAATATTATTTATTTATTTATTTTTGTGTGCCTGTGTGTGTGTTTGGAATGTCTGGAAGGGAAAAAAAGCGATTCTATCCTGCGGATAATTTTAACTTTTAAAAAATTAATAATGTACAAAAAAAAATGAAAGTTATAATTAAAAGAATAAACAAATAATATTTAAAAAATAAGTTAATAATATTAAAAAAATAAATTAATATTAAAAAAAATAACATTAAAAAAATTAATAAAATAAAAAGAGGTAAAAATAAAAATAAAAAGCACAAGAGGGTTGTGAAATTTTTTTGGGCGGGGGAGAGGGGGGAATTTGTGCCACTGAGCTTGGGGGGGGCGGGAGGCACCCCTGCCGCTAGTAAACAATGCAATTATTTCGGAATTCCTGCAACCAAAATCAGTAGTGAATTGTGCACTTCAATCCTGAAAATAAATCTTTGAAAAGACAAACTGAATTTTCAAACTGTAACAAAAAATACAAAGAGAGCGTCCACTTACGATTCTTCCCACACGGAATCTCCCTTTTAAAGCAATATACCTATAATAGTGGATGTTGAGAACCAGTTTGATCCCATAAATAAAAGCGCTTTCGAAGATCCCTGGAAGCTAGAATAATTTTTCGATTAGTTTCAGAACTTTCCCATGTTCGACACACTTCGCGAAGACAAACGAGTTCTTAAGGCATAGCTATGTCAATAGCAGCATGTATCAGACGAAATTATAGAGTGAAACGGCTAGAATGAAAAGAATAATAACAATAAAAACTTATTGTGTCTTCTTTTACCTCTGGGTACCTAATAAAAAATGCTTAACGGGTAACTTAGATGTGGTCGCAACCATCTCTTATTCTGACAATGGAAATGGAGGAGAAACTACAAGTGAAAATACAATGTAAGCATTGAATTAAACGAAGAAAGGAGAAAAAGCATGAGTGGAAGTCGGACTTAAAATAGAAAACCCCACAAAGCTTCATTTCAAATCATTGGCTAGGTTTGGCGTATATGGACTATTTAAAAAACTTCTGTAAAACTGCCTTTTTAGCCAAGACCGCCGAGAAACAAGGCGGGCTCCTAGTCCGTTTGGCCGTCGGGTCTCCTACAGCCATAACACTTATTAAATTTTTCTGCAACGATTCTGAGCTGGGCCCCTAGTTTTACATTAAGCTGACACGGCCTCCCGTCGGCCCTGTTTCTAGCGGTCGTTGACGACGGGGCAAGAACCGCATTTTGAGGATATTTGACTCTTAACAAAAATAACATTTCTGCGCATTCTAACATCTAATAAATGGGTTAAGATTGAGTTACAAAGCAATCACATTCTTATTACAATTCACAACACTAAAAAAAAAAAAGAAGAAAGAATAAATAAATAAATGAAACAAAAATAAGCAATTTTACTTTTTATAACTGATTAAATCCGCCTCTCTGAACAAAAAAAGATTTCATCGAGTTGCCCAGACGAAAAGAATTGAAATAAATAACTATTGAATCCCACCATAAAAGAAAGAGTGAACGGACTTGGGAAGATCTCTCTCAGGAATACTACGCTGCATTTTTAATATTCAGTTTAGGCGAGTCTCTCTTTTTAATATCAATCCTCCTGGCTTCCTAATGTATGCTAAAATTAGAAAGCACGTTTTTTACGAACGTCGTTTCGAACTTAGTTTGAGTTTTACTTGATTTGCATTTATTATACTCCTAAATCGAAAAATTATGATAATATATATTTCCAATACAAGATAGATTCAACCATAAATATCAAAATCAAGAATACATACAAATTACATCTTACAGAGCAGTAGTACTCAACCTGTTTCGCTGTCGGGTCACATAAACATTACGACTGACTAATTCACACGGGCCGCAGCATAAAAATTAATTAAAGTAATTGTGCGCTTCTTTGAAAATGCCGCCGTACATACAGCAAACGGTGGGGAAAACTTTTTATTTTCAATCAAAATGAAAGCTGTTATCTAACTAAGAACACACAAAACAAATCACAAACTAACTAAGAATTGATTTTGTAGCTTCTTCACGTGTATTTTATTAATAATTGGCCACAACAGAATAATAGGATTTTTCTGATAAAAATCAGATTTTTTTTTTTTTTTTTTTTTTTGAGTATACAAATGAAAACCAGAGAAACTCCCCGAAAAATTGCGGCAAAAAAGGTTTTAATGAGTTCTCTGAAGTACCTTTTAAAAATAAATCACGAAGATCAAGGTTTTCTGGGTTTTTAAAAAGCGTTTGAATCACTGTCAGAAATAAGCGCAATTTTGGGGAACCAAAAATTTTGAGCCTCGATTTCCAACTCAAAGCGCCAAATTTGAAGCCTAAAATTTTGGTCACACTGGAGTTTTTCTTTCCTGACTTGAGATCCGTGATTGACTGAAAGGCTAAATTTGTAAAAGTATTGTTAAAATACAACTAATGCTTTCTTCGACAAGACCATTTTCTTCTTATCTTTTACAGATCTTTGTATTATTTAATAAGTATTTTTTAAATATTGCGTTACACGTACATTTGATTTTTTCAAAATAGCACCTAAGTTATTCATTTTGACGTTTGGATACTTGGCGTCATCATGACACCTAGATTTGATTTCTTATTTATAACATTCTTATTCGAACCATGACGCGCCATTTAAGTGTAAAAACCATCATGCGTTGCATAAAACGATAAAATAAACGAAAGGAAATAAAAATCAGCAAAGGAGTGAAGTTTCAGAAAAAATAAAAATCTTTGAAACAATTTTTTAAATTATTCAACTTGATGAACTGCAGCAGTTGCACAGAATCAGACAGAATGCCGAAGAAACGGCATCGGAGGGGAATTTCAAAACAAAAACTTATGTTATGTAGGTTACTATGCTTCGAAGGAGCATCAGAGCAGTGAAGCGTTTGATCCATCTCCATGGGAAAAATTTTATTGGTGGGTAAAAGCGGAAAATGAAAGTGCTAATGGGGAGAGGGGATCTAATAAATCGGAAATTTCATTCTTACAAATATTAGGAAGAGCCAAAAGTAAGGTTTTTTAAATCTTAAAAATTTTTTGCAAGTTTTTATTTTAAATCAACGAAGTAATTACTATCATTATAAAGTACACACAGTGGCGTGCTTAGGGGTTGGCAGGAGGGGCTCTTGCCACGCGCGTAGCAACCAGACGGTCGGCATTTCGACCCATTAAAAAAAAAATACCGTTAAGATTTTTTTGTTTTAATTCTGTTAAAAATTATATTAGTGGAAAATATTCAAGGAAAAACTCACACGAACAAGAGCTAGATGGGGAAATAAAACAATCCTTAATTCTCAAAAAACATATTTAATAACGGATTGCAAGTATTATTGAATTTCTATGAAATGACGGTGAGATGCAGGGGCGTCCTCAACTAAAATTGTTGGGAAGGGGAAAAATCTCCACTTGCTGAATGAATTCCAATTTTACCAAATGATAAAATATAGTAAGCACAAATATCACACATTTTTCATAACAGCTAATGAGAATGAACATTGAGATTTATTAAAAACCTTTGGAAAAAAAATATCGAAGTTGCAAAATTGTCTATTGAATTTTTCAGGAGGTCACAGTGACCTCCCGTAACCTTCAATCGTGACGGCCCTGACAATTTTTTTAAGTTCGACACGGGCGCAATCTACAGAGTAATGCCAATCGATAAAATCAGTTCGTTTTGAAACAAAATATCTGGATATGACACTTCAGATACCAGCGAAATTTTCAAGTTCTATGTCACAAAGAGACCAGCATAAATAGAATAGGATGGCGGAATGTGTCGGAGTTGATTGCAGCGATTGTCAATAGAAAAATCGTGGTTTTGAAATATGATTAGGCAAGACCGCATTGCTCAAAATGAACCTGGGAAAGAATATTTGATTGTGGTGGATTTGGCCATCAGGGTCATCCACTATACTCATCCGACACTGGATCATCTGATTTCCCTTAATTCGGGTCGCCATAAGACAAAAAGAAAAGAAAAAAAAACTGGGGGGCGGGAGCCTTTTTTCCAAAATGTTATCTCCTGACAGTCTGACAGTCCAAAACCTCTTGATTTTTATCAGTCCGGAATCGGAAATTGAGATATTAGACGATACAAAGTAGTAAATAACGAAGATATTTACATCATTACTTTAAAGGTTAAAAATTGTTCTTTTTTTTTGGGGGGGGGGGGAGCAAAATTACTTTCTAGTCCCGCAATAAAATCGCTTTGAGCTTTTTAGGGTCTTTATCTTTTGGTTCGGGTTATATGGTTGGTTTGGTTTGGTTTCGGTCGGTCTTCGGTTCGGTTTATCTTTATGGTTCGGGAGGAATAGGACAGTCAGTGGCGGATATACAAAATGTCGCAATCGCAATTGTGCGCAGCTCAGACGTCCATCATGAGTGTCCCTCCCCGAAGGGTAGACAAAGATGCACAGTTTATTCAAGTACAATTACTTGTAAAGTAATCGGACAAAAATAATTTTTCACATGTACAATTATTTTGCATATTTTCGTGAGACACGGACGTCATTTCAAGTTTTTCCGGGGGGGGGGGGGGCAAAGGGTCCAAACACAATGTAATTTTGTCGGAAAACATAAAAACCACGCCACTGATATGTAAATACATTGATTTCTTAAAGCCGGGGGGGGGGGGATTGACACCCCCTGCCCCCCCCCCTAAATGACGGGCCTGGAATAGGACTTAAATTCGCGAAAATAGAAGCACTTCTTTCAAAAATAGGAATTTTATTTGAAGGATTTTGGCTCATAAAACATAAGAGTTTTCCATCAAGACTGATCAAGCTTTCAGAAAACTTGACAGCATACAAGAGAAGCACAAACTCTTGGTTTTGAAAGAGCAGAATTGAAAATTTAATCAAATTTGAATGTTTAAAGCAATTATCTTTTCTATGCATTTACATGAAAGACAACCATTTTTAACTTTCATAACTCAGAAAAAAGTTCCAATTGAATCAAAATCTCTGCTAAGACTCTACTACGCCGTCAAGTGACTAGGAGGAAAAGGGATGGGAGATTTCCGGCCCTCGTAATCACTAATTCACAAAAAAAAATATTACAATTATTTTCCAAAATTAACAATAAATTTTTAATTTACCACGATTGACACTGTTCTACCGTAGCCTACGAGGATGGACGCTACAATAGTTTACTTTTTCCATTACTGTGGGCTACTGCTCCGTACATTTTGTACACCAAACTTGAAAACAGTTGGTGTGGGAAATTTTAAGACATAACTGCAACGATAGTTCTTTAGGAATCAGGGCAATTCTTGAGCAATATTCACATACGTCATCCCGTAATTTGTAAAATATAACATTGTTGAATATGTACAAAGAGACGGCGTATTAAAAAAAAAAGCAATCAGGACACAAAAGTATCAAACGCAAAAACGCAGGAGATAAAAAAAAATAATTCTTTTAAGTCAAAACCCTAATGCACAGTTATGTTTCGTTTCATTTCGTACCATAAACAACTTGATTTTGAATAGAAATACTAAATTCCACTCCCGAACATTTGTAATTACTCAGCAGCTATGCATTCATTACCTCTTTCAAGGCTGGTGGTACAAAATATCTCCCATGTTTACTAGGATTCCAGCTGCTCTGTGGGTTATTTTTTAAACCAAAATTTAAAACATTTACCACAAATTTCAATAAAAACAATTTTAAATACTGTCGGCCCCGCTTAAACGAATACTGTCGGTTCCAAGAAATATTATTCGATTAAACGGGGTATTCGATTAAGCGGGGATCTATGGCATCGGCTCCAAGATATTTTATTCGTATAAGCGGGGTATTCGTTCATCGTTTATCTGTTACCCGATTAAGCGGGGACGACAGTATGTGTATAATAAAATATTAATAAGAATCAATAGATGTTGCTTTTTCGCGTGTCGAAAAAAAAATCTGGTATGGACCCCGCACTACTTATTGCCTTAAGTGTTAAAAAAAGTGCTTGGAGTGAGCAAAGTAACAATTCAAATATTTACACCCCTAATCTGCCAAAAAAAGGGTGCAGAAAAATGTTTTACAATGGTTAACTTTCTAAATATTGCCGATTTTAACATCATTCAGTGCATTTTTCGTAAAATATCGCTAATAGCGCCAAGTTGAACCCAAATTCAAAAAATATTTTTTTTCGCCAAATTTGTCGCCAACTTGGCAATATGTCGCCAAGTTGGCGTCAAACACTTGGCGACCAAAAGCTTGGCGACATATCGCCAAGTGGTCGCTCCAATTCATATCACTTGAGTCTGCATTGAAATTAACACTGAGTTACCCCAAAAAAAGGGGTAAAACACCCCCTTGGGAACATTCGAATGCAACCACAAGGGGAGGTGCACAACTAGACCATCCTCAGAGTCTACATACCAAACTAGAAGCTTCTACGGCATATAGTTTTTGAGTTATGCGACACACATACATACATACATACGCACATACATACGTACATACGCACATACATACGTCACGAGAAAACTCGCGTAATTAATTCGGGGGTGGTTGAAAAGGATTTTTTGGCTGTTTATATGTTGGTAGGTACATATGCACGTACTGACAGGTCGAAAAAACTACTGAACATTCATTCGGGGGTGAGCAAAATCAAAATTTAGACCCAAATTTGAGTGAATTTTTTTCGCGATCACAATGCTTCTTTTACTACGTAAAAAAGCTTTGCACAAGCACAGGAAAGGTAGTTTTTATCAAATATTTCTGTAGCTGAAGAGAAACGTGTTCGTTGCTTTACTTTTAACAAAGATGTAACAAGAAAAAGATTTCGCGAGAGGGAACCCCCAAAAACGAATGTTTTCTGCCACTCTCTCATCAATAAAGAAATTACAGAATGTTTTTGAGAGTATCTTGTAGAGAAGTGGAGGGACCTCAGAGAAGTGCTGCATTCGCTGTTTCCGTAAGCAAACTTGGCACGAGAAAAGTTATTCTTTTTTTTTTTTTTTTGACTGCTTAAGATTTTATGCTTTTCCGTTCTTTTACAACACTACTTTTAAAACATCTAAATGATTGATTTTTTTTCCCTGCCATAAGGTTACAGCTTTTCTTGTGATGCAATTTCCACAGCAGTTGGGAAGTTTTGTTAGCCAGAATTGCGTGAAACGCAAGCAATAGGGAAGCAGTTTTTACAGCTCAGGAGACAATGAAAACAGCTTGCGTGACAAATTCAAACTTAAACAATTGATGTAAAAGAACGCTGGAAACAATAGCTTATTGAACCTGTCGCAAAATCCAGCGTTCTTCTGTCGTTTGTGAAACATTATATTGATAGAAAATACCGTTTTCATTAAAAAAATATTGTCTGCTTGTAATGACTTGTTTTCATCCGTTACACTGTATGATATTACTATGATGAAACAAAATACGTGTAACTGACAAGGAAACCACAGGACTAGTATAATAATGAAAAAAGTTCAAATTAATAATCAAAAGAGCATCTCGAGAAATTTTTTGGTCAAAAGCTATGAGCCATCATCATGGCTGCAGAGAGCCAAGTCGGGCCGGCACTATTCGGTAAGGTCGCCGAGCCCCCTCCCTCTTACAACTTACAAAAAAAAAATTCCCAGATTCTGATCCGGGCCCCTTGAAGGGTCGGACACCAGGTTTCCGACTATTTTGACATGACCTCTCGTCGGCCACAATCCACTAATTGTCGAGATATAAGATCTCAAAATTATACGAAATTTTAAGTAAAGTGCAAAATTTGGTGAGAAAACTGATCGCATTTTATCATCTGCATGTGTAGGACATTATCTACAAATTTTGCGAAGGATGTCAGCCATTATTCACTGAAACTCGCTAAATTTGGCGTCACAATTTCGGCAAACTTTTGGACCCCATATTTCGATAACAGGGTCACGAGGCAAAAATGCCAGAACATGTTTCATAATGTTCTTTCGATAGCCACTCATTAAAAAAATATTCATCATTCCAATGTCGTGTGGTTTCCTGGCGATCTTAGTTCACTAAAAATACTGGAAAGAGATTTTTTCATTCGGCTTAAACACAGTTCCAAAAAGATGCGACCAGATGAAAAAAAAATTTTTCATCCATCGACATGTTATTTCTTATGATCAAGTCGTCTCCCAGCAGTAGATTGACACGCAGGACAGAAATTTGCCATTTTTACTTTTTGAAGTGTCTGGAGATGGAACACTCTTACAATGAACGACACAAGTGCTACAGCAGCTTTTCGAAAGGGGGGGGGGGGTTGCAACTTTAGATTTTAAAATAAACTAAGCTATATACTTACGGCTTACTATTTCTCAGACTTTTTTTCCCCCCTTCCTTTCCTCGTGTACGCCACTGAAGGAGTTCGAAGGCCTACGTTTGGAAAATATTAAAGATAACAATACTATTTTCTGTTTTCGACAAACCACATCTTCTACTTTGCGGTCATAGAGTTCAAGACTTTCAAAGACTTAAATGAAATTTCTAAAACATTAATCTATCTGATTTTCTTAGGTAAAACCTTCCGCACATTTGCGCGAGCGTCAGGTCTTCTCCGATCTTACCAAAATAGGGGTCATGGGTGGATAACAATAAGGGGAAGAATAATAAGAAATATTTTGATCCGTATCTAACGTAGAGAACGATGCTAATTCCAAATACATGTTTAGTTGAATATGTCAAAAGGATAGCAAATACAAGTTTTAAATTGAAAACTTCTGAAAGTTATCACCCACAACCTATCTACCCCTTTTTAGGTTTAATGGTTCCCGAGTGCTAACGCGGCTTACATGGACGGACAGTAAGAACTATGAAGGGTTTTTATAAATGCTGCATTAGTGTCTAACTGAAAATTTGATTTTTACCGTACAGGCTTACTATTTTGAAGTCAGAAATGACATGCATTTTTCTTAAACCAGTCGCAAAAGATCACTGGTACCCATATAAATATTCACTAAAATTTACACATAAAACCGAAAGATAAAACAAAAACTCAGACCTATTATACCGCGGTGATTCCCCGATATAGTACGTCATCAAAAAAAAGCACCAAAGAAATTACGACACTAAGAGCGCCGAGAGATTACACCACTCGAAGGCGAGCAATTTTTGAAAAAAAGATGTTTTCCAGACGGCGGGAAAAATCATTCAGGAGAAAACTAGAGCTTTTCCGAATGCAGCAAAAGCTTTTCGCAGACTGGAAGAGCCTAAAACTTCGGCATAATCATTCCGAGAAAAAAGAAAAATCGAAGACTTGTTTTCGTGACCAACCGTGGAGAATGGGGAAAGAGCGTTTAAAATACAAAAGTTTTGCAATTCTGGATTATATTTTTGTTTGGTTAAAAGTTAGCGTGGATTCTATTATAGTCAATTATAAATTTCTCTCCCCCTCTTGATTTGTCAATAAACAATTAAAAATAATAATAAAAATAACTGCAATAAAAGAGACGAAGAAGTGCATAACACGCGCAAGGCATCATCGCGGGCATTGTTTTGACTTCATAAGTTCAATCAAATAACACTCCACACGTAGTTTTCAGGAAAACTAGTTTTGATCTTAAACTTCTTTAATATATGTGTGTGTGAGTGTGCATATACATATATGTACATACATATATACCGTAAAACGGGGTGTATATAGGAACAGCGGGGTGATTCGAAACAAAACTTCCTGATAATACAAAGAAATTCCTCATAAATATACCGTCATGTATTTTTGGCAGTTAAATTTTTTTTAAATGGTAATATTATAAGAAGTAGGAAAAAAAATATTTTTGTTGTTCTTGCAACACTATTGGCTTCTGCGCAAGGCTGCAAACGGGACGCTAAAAACATGTAAAAAAACGTTAGCACAGACCCCATTCAAAATACTAACAACAGTTTACGAAAATAGTAGTAGCAGAAACGAACTTTTTGCAGAAAACCTAACCCAGTTCAAAAATCGAGACAGCAAAAAATAAACATTTTGTTTAAAAATATGAACATATGGCACATTCTGGAACGAGAATATTCATTGCATTTATTTTTTTTTAATTCTCAAACGCTTCTTTAAAAAGAAATTAATAAACGCAGTAAGATGCTCTTGATTTTATTTTTTAATTATTGTTTCTGACAAGTAGGAAGTAAACTTGTGAGCAAATTTTCACATTAAAAAAAAAAAAATCCCCCCCCCCCCAGGGGGAGAAAAAAAGGAGTTTTTGCCAATTTTAGATGGTTTTTCTCTAAAATAGTGACCGTGTTTCACGACCGAGTGAAAAATAGATATTTTTGCCCACGCCCACTCTAAAAATACTCGCTACAGTCGTCTTTGTCTCAAATAGTAACTTTAGTCGCTTTTTCAGTCACCAAGGGCAGCTCTGCAATACCTTAAAAGTAGGCTGAAAGAATAAAAGCAATTCTCGAGAACGCAATATTATAAATGAGTAAAACACAGTGTTGCCCATCCGCCCCAAGCTCAATGGCGCGAATCCGCCCCCCCCACCCCAAGAAAAAAAATTTTTTACAACCCTCTTGTGCTTTTTATTTTTACCCCTCTTTTTCATGATTTTTTATTTTTTAAATGTTATTTTTTTTAGAGTTCGAATTATGCGCAGAATAAAATCGCTTATTTTTCTCTTCTAGACATTCCAAGCAGACACACACACGCACATAAATAAATAAATAAATAAATAAAAAGGAAGAAATAAAAGAAATAATTTAAATTAAAAAAAAATAAATGAATACATAATTTAGCAATCATTTTATAGAATTATTGAATGAATAAATAAAATTATGGCGGCGACTTGCGCCATAATCCCCCCCATGTGGGCACCACTGGCAAAACAACGCCAAAATTTGTGTAGGTAACCTGAAGAGAATGAGTTAACGAACGTTACTTGGGACAAAAACCAATTGGCCACTATTCTTAACCTCCGACGAGAATATATTTCCGGTCGTCGCGGTCGGTTCGATATGGTTCAGTCTAAAATGGTCATGGTTCGTTGGACTGCAACTTCGCCCAGTTTTCTTGGGCTGGAAAAAGGTGAACGAATCTTTCTCCTCTTTCGGTTTCACACAACTTTTGAGTTTCCAGAAAATTCACCGAGTAAGAATAGTTTCTTCTAATCTACTCACTTTTCGGGTTGAATTCTTTTGAAAAGTTGCAAGCCAAGTTCTTGATTTTGAGTTGATTTCACATTTCTCCACCCCCACCTCAATTTGAAAGACTTGAAACCTGCACCTCTTTTAAGTGAATGTTTTTTTTTTCACTTGAAATAGCCAATGGGAGAGCAAAATCGAGCGAATTTCAACCTAATGAATACGACGTTCGAATCATGTGTCGACGTCGACTATACTGTGTTTGTATAAAAGATAGACTAAATGTAAATAAAAAAATAAGTCATTATGAGGCGTCAATCACATGTCTATCGTGGACAATTACAAATCACAGCCAACTAGACGCGACGGTGAATATTGGTTTTCTTTTTTATGACACAGAAAATCTCTCCCTTCCCCCTTCAAAAAAAAGGGGGGGGGGGGGCAAACGGTTCGGCAATCTTTTCTTTTTTTTTTTTTTTTTCACGGTCTATCTTTTCACTGAATAAAGTATAGCCGCATAGTTGATAGCCAACGCCTCCGAAAGCAAGTTTTTGAGATATTTGGAGAAGCCTGTTTTTGTTCCCCCAAATACTAGTAAGTAGTAACAAAAATATCGGAATTTGGTGCTCATTTCGTGCTTTTTTTTTCAGCGGAATCCACATAAGCAAGTAGATTCGCTGAAAAACTTACGTTAGTTTTTTACTTTGCAGTAAAACTAAAGTAAAATAGATGACAAAGTTGGAGGGAAAACACAAGGAATGAAAAATTTTTCATGCTGCTGTTTACCTGCCCAGGGTATGTTGATCAATACAACACTTCTTCAGTGTTCCCGTACCTACCACAACACGTGGTTTAACCATTTGCATGGGGCCCTGAAGAGCGCTTCTGTGTTTTTTGATCCAGACCAGAAACCGTGCAAACCATTGTCCAGTACCCCAAGAGGTATTGGTTCACGTTGAACTACTTATGTGACCACGACTCATATTTAACGTACACTTTCTTTGATTGTACTGTTCAAGGGAGAGGGGAGTGGTTTGGTCCTAACAAGTATCTCGGGCCTTAAGGCATAAAATTCATACATTCCGGCCCTGGCAATCCTAGTATAAGCGATATTTTATCCTTCAAGAGACCAAGGTTTTCTCCCTTACTTGCAAAAAAAAAAAAAAAAGGCGTAAGAATTACAGCATTATAGTTTCAAAATCTTAAAAGTTTACACGAAGAAACTCAACGAATTGAATGAAAGATAGAAATTTTGAGCGAACGTGGTCCTCTTTTTTGTCGGCAACATTCGTATGCTAAAATATGGTTTCCACTAAAAAAGATGGACATACAATTTATATGTTAAAGCAAGCAAATTACTGTCTAAAATTTTTTCGTGCGACCTCCGAGACATCTGCGCACGCGCCAAGTCTCTTCGGACTTTCTCGAAATAGGGGGGAAAAGCAACGAGGAAGTAGTAAGCGAACAAAAGCTGAAGGCATACCCATCATCGAAATAAAAAAAAAGTCTTTTTCGGCCCACCTTACTGTTTATACGTTCTTAGGTGCGTGTGCACGTGCCTGATGGGTCGAAAAAACTACTCAGGATTCATTCAGGGATGAGCAAAATAGAAATTTGGACCGAAATTTGAGTGAAATTTTTTTTTGCGATAACAACACTTCCTTTACTACGTAACAGGTAGCAAAAAATAATTGCATAATAAAACAATGCTTTACTTTTACACTAAATTAAACGCAATTAAATATTAGTGAAAAGCATCCATAAGGAAAAACTCATTTACGGGAAGAAGAGGCATGATTCCCCGTTTTAGAAACCGACTTCTCTCAATCGGAAACTTTCAGACACCCAAACAAATTATAAAGTTTCATTTGGAGTAACATTTATCAGAAGAGCAAATCTGAGCCTCGCAGCAACGGCGTTTGGAAGACACAGTAACGGATCTATTCCTAAGAAATCACTGTCAGTAACCTGAAGGTAAAAATCGGATTAAGGGCAAGAGAAGTCTGTAATACATATCGGATTCTTTACAGACACAAGGAACGGAACACACGAACTGCAATGTTATCAAACTTCACTGTAGATATCCAAGCTGAATTTCAAATATAATTCCATAAAGCCATTTTCGATGGATGACTGAGCAGGCGTTGTATAATTCAAGGTAAAAACTATTTCACACAATTACGCTTATTGTCGTGTCAATGTTTCGTTGTTGCACATATTGCTGAAGAAAGATGCAAATCAAATGCATCAAATAAATGTTAGAAAAAATCGATTATTCAACGAAAAGGAAACTGCAGATTAAAATAAAGCATTGCATTATCGAAGAATAAAAATTATCACTGAAATATAATGAACAGAAACAAGTTCTTTCTGCAACCAACATGTTTAGTTCTACATGGAACGTCCATGAGTTTCGATTAGCGACTTTGTGTTATTTGGCTGAAATCCAAGTCAATGTGGAAATATTTGTGCTAACTGACAGTCAGCTGAGTCCATTTTGATGTTTTTAAAGAAGCTCTTAAATGATTTATTTCTTTTTTTTACACAAAAGGGGACGGAGTAAAAAGTTCAAAAAATCAGTTCTGATCGGCTGTGGAAAATATCTGGAAAACGATACACTAGCAACCAGCTGAATGCTAAATCCTGTAGTGTTTTACAGTACAGTTTTAGTAGGATGAGGTTTGGCCTATTTTTTCTGGAGGAGCTCACTGAAAAAAAAGGACCTGTATTCACCCATATTCGAGTGATAAACAAAAATGTTAAGTACCAAGTTATATCAAGTACCAAGAATCAGCGGTGCCCACAGGGACGGATTGTGGCAAAAGATGCGCCATCAAAATTTTTGGGGCGGATTTTTTTAATTTTATTATGATTATTATTTTGTGTGTGTGTGTGTGTTTGAAATGTCTGGAAGGGAAAAAAAGCAGCATTGCAGCTTGTTCCTTCAGTGTCTATTATTTAGTTATAATACTTTCAGTGGCGTAGCACAGAATTTTTCAAAAAGAAAATATTAAAAAAATAATAATAATAGAAGAGGGCTGAAAATAAAAATAAAAAGCACAAGAGAGTTGTGAAAATGTTGGGGAATTTTCGCCATTGAGCTTGGGGGGGGGGGGGGCACACCTGCCAAGAATGTTGAGTAGAAACATATTTTTAAAAAAATACTGATTAAAATTCACTCGTAACATCAGAAAAAGTTAATCCCTGTTCACTAGTGTTTTGATTGATTGATATTTAAAATGAACAAAGAATCTGAAAAGAGAAACTAAAATTGAAGCAAATTTTTTTTTCGTTGATAAACAAAGAAAACACTCAACAGCAATTCTGGGTTGTAAAAACAATTTGTCAGAAGCGAACTCAACTCCATTTACTTATTTATTTTAAAATATTTCTCTGGAAATTTTTGATCTGATAAAAGAGAAGAATGATATCGTCGGCACCATGCTAAATTTACGAATGTGAAAATTGGAATTTTTCAGGAGAGCCAAAACACAGAATATAGTTTTTCCCCACCTGACGTGTTTGGTTATTTTCAATTTTTAAAGATATCTTTAAGTGTAAAACTATCGTTCGAAGGTATCATTTTAATTTTAATTATTTATAAAATTCGAACTTGAAAAATGCGATTTTTCGTATTCGTTATTTTAGCACGGTGCCGACGATATGATACTTTAACAAATGTCTTGCATGTGCCAAAAGATATTTTGTTACGAATCATCTCTCGTGTCATAAACAAAAGAAAAATCTCTTTGTTTCATATTGTGTAAAAAAACAAACAAAATATCTGAGAAAGAAATTTTAAGCATCATTTAATTCAGACCGATCACGGAAAAAATGAAAAAACGAGACACGATTCAAAAACATAGTTAACATAAAAACACGCTTTTACGGGTTTCCCAATATTCCCATGCAGGCGATTATTATTTATTTACAGCCGTCACGTCTGCCTATAAGTTTCAGCAGAAACTATTTCGAAATTGGCGGAGTTTTCTTCGTTCTATGATAATGGGGAAATCGCGGCGCCCTGCACAGTGGCTGCCGCATTTGCACGACGATAGGCACAGTTGTCGCAAGTGATTTTTTTTTTCTTCAATATCTCCATTTTATCATTCATTGTATTTGCAGATTACTGGACAAAGAACCGCGATTACCAGTTCGTCACATGATCTTCAGACTGTTTGAGAGCAAACGGAAAGAAGTTACGCTCGTGCAGGGCAGCGACCGCGGAAGTTATGTGGAGGCCGAAAAATCCAGAAACTGGAGAATTATGCTTGCTGACAGCATTGCTCTAACACACACATTTACATGCATCAATGAGGAGCCTTTTACATGAGACGAAATAGCTTTAGAAACAAGTGTACGGTACAAAGAAAAAAAAAAGGCTTTTAAATTGCCTTGAATCAAGCAAAGGATAAGCCTAAAAACTAGGTGTGTTTGCAAATTTTGAAAAATTCCAAAATCAACAAATTTATTCCAGACTAGCTTATTACACGGCGTTGCCCGGGTGCTTATTAATACAACATTATTTTTAAAAGTTTTCATTAATTAGCATTATTCTGCATCATACGATATTTATGCCAATGTTCCAAGGTAATTAGAACATTAATAATAATTGTTTTTAACTTACTTCATGCTAAAATGAAATAGGTGAGCTTTAAATATTGATAATTCATTGTTAATCGTAATCTTTGTTGGAAAATACTCATATTTAAGTGTGTTAAATTTTATCAATTTGTATGCTTCAAAGCTTATCTCTATTACTCTATCTATTCAAAATTGAAAGAAAATGGCCATTTTGAGACAAAAAATTTGAATTTTGAGCATTTTGGATATTTTTAAAATTTCAAACCCCGCCTATGTGAATTCTAGTGCATCAAGGAACCTCTGTGCCAAGTTTGATGAAAATCCGACAAAAACTGTGGATTTGTATAAGAAACAAACATACATACAAACAAATATTATATATAGACTAGCTGTGTAGCCCGGCGTTGCACGGGCTGTAATGTAGTGAAGGCAGTTTGAGAAAACTACTCGCCACCAAGGCGACTCACCTTTAAAGAAATGAGGAAAGTTTAAACAGTTTACTCGCCGTCAAGGCGGCTCGCCTTTACAGTAGCGAGGAAAGTTTCAATTCACTACTCGCCGCCAAGGCGGCTCGCCTTTAAAGTACCAAGGAAAAGTTTAATAAACTACTCCCCGCTAAAGCGGCTCGCTAAGAAGCTTTCCTGCATCAAAGAATCAATCGAATTATTTGCACATGCTTCCTCAAAAATAAAGACGATGTCAAGTAGCGCATATTTAGCACTCTCCCTAAATTACAAATAAAATTCCTTTCCAAAAACAATTATTTCCAAACCGCTTTCTTCCGGTAAAATTAATTGCAAAATTCTAAACGAAAAAGTTCTTTTAATATTTGGATCGAAGCCAGAAAAAGTCCCTTCTAAAAACAGCAATTGCAATTTTATTTAAAAACACATTTTCAAAATGGTACCTGAGAAAAAATATGTCATTAATAATTAGAATAAAAACAATTGTTAGAACTTTGTTATAACACGTATTCAAAATGACAATGAAAAAAATAACACTCTTTCATTTTAAAAAGTTCAACTTAATTAACGTTTTAATTCAAAATCGCAACGGAAAGAAATAAATATCTTGGAATTTTAAATAGTTCAATAATTTAATTAACGTTTTAATTCAAAATGGCAACGGTAAGAAAAAATGTCTTGGAAGTTTAATCATTAATTAGGCTTAATCGCTTTAAATTTGACTACTTATTAATTAAACATTCGCTTTAAATTTGACTACTTATGGATCGCAGCCAGAAAAAGTCCCTTCTAAAAACAGCAATTGCAATTTTATTTAAAAACACATTTTCAAAGTGGTACCTGAGAAAAAATATGTCATTAATAATTAGAATAAAAACAATTGTTAGAACTTTGTTATAACACGTATTTAAAATGACAATGGAAAAAAATAACACTCTTTCATTTTAAAAAGTTCAATTTAATTAACGTTTTAATTTAAAATCGCAACGGAAAGAAATAAATATCTTGGAATTTTAAATAGTTCAATAATTTAATTAACGTTTTAATTCAAAATGGCAACGGTAAGAAAAAATGTCTTGGAAGTTTAATCATTTATTAGGCTTAATCGCTTTAAATTTGAATACTTATTAATTGATATCTTCGCTAATTAAAATCGTATAATCATATAGATTGAAACTAATGAAGCCTGAAAAATTACCTATCTATCGGTACCTGGTTCGACTTTCAGTTCATTGGCGTTCAGGAGAAATAAGCGTGACATAGAAAGATAGAAAGATAGTTAGAAAGATACTCAGTTTTTAATATAAGTAGACTAGCTGCGTGGCCCGGCGTTGCACGGGCTGTAATGTAGTGAAGGCAGTTTGAGAAAACTACTCGCCACCAAGGCGGCTCGCCTTTAAAGTAATGAGGAAAGTTTAAACAGTTTACTCGCCGTCAAGGCGGCTCGCCTTTACAGTAGCGAGGAAAGTTTCAAAAAACTACTCGCCGCCAAGGCGGCTCGCCTTTAAAGTACCAAGGAAAAGTTTAATAAACTACTCCCCGCTAAAGCGGCTCGCTAAAAAGCTTTCTTGCATCAAAGAATCAATCGAATTATTTGCACATGCTTCCTCAAAAATAAAGACGATGTCAAGTAGCGCATGCTTAGCACTCTCCCTAAATAACAAATAAAATTCCTTTCCAAAAATAATTATTTACAAACCGCTTTCTTCCTGTAAAATTAATTGCAAAATTCGAAACGAAAAAGTTCTTTTAATATTTGGATCGCAGCCAAAAAAAGCCCCTTCTAAAAACAGCAATTGCAATTTTATTTAAAAACACATTTTCAAAATGGTACCAGAGAAAAAATATGTCATTAATAATTAGAATAAAAACAATTGTTAGAACTTTGTTATAACACGTATTCCAAATGACAATGGAAAAAAATAACACTCTTTCATTTTAAAAAGTTCAATTTAATTAACGTTTTAATTTAAAATCGCAACGGAAAGAAATAAATATCTTGGAATTTTAAATAGTTCAATAATTTAATTAACGTTTTAATTCAAAATGGCAACGGTAAGAAATAAATATCTTGGAATTTTAAGCAGTTCAATAATTTAATTAACGTTTTTATTCAAAATGGCAACGGTAAGAAATGTCTTGGAAGTTTAATCATTTATTAGGCTTAATCGCTTTAAACTTGACTACTTATTAATTGATATCTTCGCTAATTAAAATCGTATAATTATATAAACTGAAACTAATGAAGCCTGAAAAATTACCTATCTATCGGTACCTGGTTCGACTTTCAGTTCGTTGGCGTTCAGGAGAAAGAAGCGTGACATAGATAGATAGTTAGAAAGAAAGAAAGAAAGATAGATACTCGGTTTTTAATATAAGTAGACTAGCTGCCAGGGCAGCTAGATTAGCTTCCTGCGGCATGTTGATGCATAACGTCCCCCCTCTCTAACTTTTACCTCATTCTGAAGTTTTATTTGATATAATTTAATGTTCATTCGATTTCAAGACGTACCACGAACGTGGCCCGGCGTTGCACGGGCACTTCGTGCCCTGAAAGTAGTGAGGAAAATGTCAAGAAACTACTCCACGCCAAGGCGGCTCGCTAACAGGCGCTTCACGCCTTTACTTTTTTCCTGTATAAAAAAAATCATTCGAATTATTGAGATGCTTCGCGCCTTCAAGATGGTGAGGAAAGTTTCAGTAAGTTCAGCTCAGGCGCGGATCCAGAGTGGGGTCATGCGGATCATGACCCCCCCCCCCCCTTAACCGACCAAATATAGCAAAAAATTGCATTTTTGGGACTTATTTTACGAAAAAACTGCCAACCCCCCCCCCCCCCATTTTTGCACAAAAATTGCACTTTGACCCCCCCTTTCCGAAAATGACCCCCTCCTTAACCAGAAGCTGGATCCGCCCTTGGTTCAGCTCGCTCAAAGGAGAAAAAGCAGACATTGATACTCAGTTTTTAATATAAGTAGATGGCTCTTCAACAAATGAATGTTTCAAAATATTACAAGTAGCTAGCGATAAAAATACTATGTAAGTCGCCCGCTTATAAGTTTCGTGTTTGATTTAGTTAAGCCTTCATTCAAAATTCTCATTATCATTGTTATTATACTGTTTCATAGCAACGACGGTTTGCAAGAATGGATTTCATATTTAATCATTTATTAGGCTTAATCGCTTTAAACTTGACTACTTATTAATTGATATCTTCGCTAATTAAAATCGTATAATTATATCAATTGAAACTAAAGAAGCTTGAAAAATTACCTATCTATCGGTACCTGGTTCGACTTTCAGTTCATTGGCGTTCAGGAGAAAGAAGCGTGACATAGAAAGATAGAAAGATAGTTAGAAAGAAAGATAGTGAGAAAGATACTCAGTTTTTAATATAAGTAGACTAGCTGCCAGGGCAGCTAGATTAGCTTCCTGCGGCATGCTGATGCATAACGTCCCCCCTCTCTAACTTTTACCTCATTCTGAAATTATATTATTTGATATAATTTAATGTTCATTCGATTTCAAGACATACCACGCACGTGGCCCGGCGTTGCACGGGCACTTCGTGCCCTGAAAGTAGTGAGAAAAAAAATTTAAAGAAATTACTCCCCGCCAAGGCGGCTCGCTTACAGGCGCTTCACGCCTTTACTTTTTTCCTATATAAAAAAATCATTCGAATTATTGAGATGCTTCACGCCTTCAAGATGATGAGGAAAGTTTCAGTAAGTTCAGGTCGCTCAAAGAAAAAAAGCAGACATAGATACTCAGTTTTTAATATAAGTAGATGGCTCTTCAACAAATAAATGTTTCAAAATATTACCAGTAGCTAGCGATAAAAATTCTACGGAAGTGGTCCGCTTATGAGTTTCGTGTTTGATTTAGTTAAGCCTTCATTCAAAATTCTCATTATCATTGTTATTATACTGTTTCATAGCAACGACGGTTTGCAAGAATGGATTTCATATTTAATCATTTATTAGGCTTAATCGCTTTAAACTTGACTACTTATTAATTGATATCTTCGCTAATTAAAATCGTATAATTATATCAATTGAAACTAAAGAAGCTTGAAAAATTACCTATCTATCGGTACCTGGTTCGACTTTCAGTTCATTGGCGTTCAGGAGAAAGAAGCGTGACATAGAAAGATAGAAAGATAGTTAGAAAGAAAGATAGTGAGAAAGATACTCAGTTTTTAATATAAGTAGACTAGCGGTACCCGCACGGCTTTGTCCGTAGTATAAAATTAAGAGTTCATTTGTAAAATAATTGATGTAGCAGAAAAAATGCTCGATTTTAGTTGTAATTCAACAATAATTCCTTCAAAGTATGATATAAAAATCTGGTATGGACCCCACGCTACTTAATTTTACGTGTAAATTTCTTAGTAGATGCCTTAAGTGCTAAAATAGTGCTTGGAGTGAGCAAGATAACAGTTCAAACATTTATATCCCTAGTTTGCCACGAAACAATGCAAAAAAAATGTTTTATAATGAATTATCTCCTAAATATCGCCGATTTTAACATCATTCAGTGGATTTTCGCAAAATATCACCAATTAGCCCCAAATTGAGTCCAAATAAAAAAAGAAAACAATTTTTTTCGCCAACTTGGCGATATGTCGCCAAATTGGCGGCAAATACTTGGCAACCAAAAGCTTGACGATATATCGCCAAGTGGTCGCGCCAATTGAAATGAACACTGATTTACTCCATCAATGGGGGGCACTGTAAATGGGGTAAAACACCCCCTTAGAACATTCGAATGCAATTCCAAGGGAAGATGCACAAAAATAAGCCAAAAGAAAAAATAAGAACAATTTTGTTGCTCACAGAAACCAACAGAAATCTTACCAGAGTTTAAAAGAAGAAGAAAGTTTTCTTTCCTAGCTTAAAAAACAAAACAATACATTTTCCGAAATGAAACACTTTAAAAAGAACGATGCAATATCGCAATTGATACGATAGGGCGATAGGCGCGCCAAGCGTGGTAACCCTGGCTATTTTGCGTAGTTTCTCTCGGAGCTTTCAATTCCGCGAGACACGCAAAAACGCGCCAGTTGGTGACTTTTTGAAAACGCGCCAAGCAGGGTCTCAAAGCATTTTCACCGGGAAAAAGACAGGGTTGCCAGAGAATTGAAACAAAAAAATACTACGCCTCCTCTAAAAAAAATATTACAAAATACTACTGTTACCAAACGTTGCCTTACCCAACATTGATTTTCAATGTTGCTGAAATGCGAAATCTATGAAAATGAAAAAAAAAAAAAATCCGCCAAATATTTTAATTAAGTCATTAGTATATTGGAAACAGGGTTGCCAGAAAAATACTACGCTCCTTATTTGGGCCGAAAAAATACTACCTTAGTATCAAAAATACTACGTCCGGCAACGCTGGAAAAAGAACGAAACAAAAATAAGTATGAACACGTAACCATGGTAACAACATGAAAAGTTGAATTCTGTTGATAAAATAATTCATTTCATCTCTATTTTGAAACAAATTATATTCTCGAGCTCAACCATTTTAGAATCGTTTGGCTTGCTTTACTGAAGGTAAGCCTTGAATTCCGGGATTCTAAAAACAATTGTTACAGCTCTCCTGATGATCGTAGAAACTTCGGAAGAACTTCATTTTGTGCAGAAAATTTCAAGCTTTCGAATGACATAAGACTTGAAAATGTGTATGAAATATTTCTTCCCTATTTTATCGAATTTCCGCTAAGAATTCGAATAGAAAAAGAACGAAATTGAATTTTCGAAAAATCGCTTCGCAGTACAAAACTACATGCTACAAACTAATTTTGTGCCAAGTGGCATGAAAATCGACTGAACGGTTTTGGCGCTACGGGCGTAACAGACAGACAGAAGGAAAGACAGACCGACCTTCAGCTTGATTATTAGTAGAGAAAACAGCTGAAAACTTTCAATGATTTGAAATTTTTAACTGTTGCCAATTTCTTTTTACTAACAAATAAAATGTTTGCAATTAATCTAAACAAGACTTTTGTAATGATTTCCAATTTCGCTCATCGATTCTGCATTTGCAGGGTTATTACGATAATTGGGAAATTGGAGGTGTCTCCAATTATTCGGGCGAGTACGTATTTTATTTTGTAACCGGAATTCATAAGATAGATATAGAAGAAAGTTTCGTTACGGCCATGACAGCTAGTTTTTATAGAATTTATTCTTGAAAATTAGCAAAAGAAACCCATTAACTACTTTACTATTCATTGTCTGATTGAGGGGTTTGTATTATGAAAAAGTATAGATTTAAAAGCAACTCATTAATTTGAGTAAAATAAAACTTTGATATCGTATTCGTATTCTTTTCTGCTCTTCTATCAACAGCTTACTTCAATAAAATGGTAAGCTCAAACTGTTCCCTTCCCGAATTCAAACCCGAACCACGAGAGGATGGACCAATTGGAAAGAAAACCGTTTCAAACAAAAAAAAAATTTTTTTTTAATCAGTTCAGGCGTCTTCGAGTAATCTTATAACATAAAAAAAAAAATTCTACGACGAATTATATAACCTCCTATTTTGTTGAAGTCGGTTAAAAATATGTTTTAAAGAACCACCTATGATAGTTACCCAATTTTAATAGAAAGCGCATACACGACTTTATGCTTAGCATGGCAAAATACCCCTGAACTATAGTATAACAAGAAGTTCCGTCAAGAACTAAATGAGCCTGCTTTCCTGTTCAAGGACATCAACATTCTTGCATCTGATCAATATTCTCTTAATTGTCCGAGACTAAAGATGTATATCAAAAATATATTTTTAGCATTTAATTCTGATTTCTCTAAAATGTTTCTGACAGCAAAATAAAAGTTTGTTCAAATCGTACTTTTCACTCAAAATCATAAAGAGGGGGGGGGGGGGGCAGGTCGTTAGAATGGCTCAAAGTAGAACCAAATATTTTTCAGATCTAAAGTTTAAATACGGGATTGAGGCATCCTCTCCGAGATGGTGCAAAAAAACATTGTTCAAACCGAATTGTTCATTCAAGTCTGTCATTTAGGAGGGTCGGGGGGGGGGGTAATTGCCCCCCCCCCCCGGGCTTTAAGAAATCAATGTATTACATATAACTGGGGGTGGTTTTTGCTGTTTGCCGATGAAATTGCATTATCTTTTCCCCCCTTGCCTCCCCCCCCCCTCTGGAAAAACTTGAAATGACGGGCCTGTGTTCATTCAAAAGTCATCGCGGGGGACAGGTTGTTTGAACAGCTCAAAATGGAATGAAAAATTATTCCAACCAAAAAATAAAATACAGGAATGAGGTGTCCTGGCACAATTTTTTCTCACTGTGCACCCCTAGTGTCTCCCCAAACGACTACGTTTTTACGTAGTCATTACATTATTCTTTTTTGCAAACGATATAAAGACGCATTTAAACTTTTGACACAAGGTCCAGTGAAATGAATTGCTAAT
>JAXGGA010009503.1:0-51101 GCA_038373865.1 Uloborus plumipes
CAGCAGAAACAATATGCTGATAAATGTAAACAAACATTTGAGTGGTCCTTGTTCAGCGCTCTCTAGCGGGCAAATCTTTACCATTGATGTTCTGAGTAATGATACAGCCTGTATAAAACGCTATCTAGTGAAGCCTTGGTTAAGGTTAATCATATTTCCATCTTAATCGTGCTTGCAAAAACGGAAACCATACATATTCTGCCTTAAATCGGGTAGATTTGTCTACTTATGCGCATGTACTCAAGAAGTTTAAGGACCAAAACCAGAATAGTTTACAATTATTTTTATTCAATTTCACAAAAAAATTACACATTTTTATGCTATAGTAACGCATATTCTTCTCTTCAAAGTCCATTGACAATTTCTCTTTTTTCCAGGTTTGGCCACAACATTGGGCACTGGTCTGTATGCCTTAATTTCCATGGCAGCTCATGAGCATGCAGGACCTTCCGTTGTATTGTCCATACTGATGGCAGCAGTAACAGCCTGTCTTGGAGGTAATGCTTACATTTACAGTAAGATAATTATTAACCGACTTCAACAAAGGAGGAGGTTATCCATTCAAAGCGTATGTTTTTTTTTTTTTTTTTTTTTTTTTTGTTTGTTCGCACATAACAGCTGATCTACTGAACCGATTTGGACGATTTTTTTTAAATCGATAGGAAATGGTGTAACTTAGGTACCATGTACTCATATGACGATATTTGTTCATTAGAAAAAAAGTTATTATGGAAAACAGTAAATTTCATGTCATTTCCCCATTAAATGATTAAATTTTCAATCCATTGTTGCAAAAATTTTTTGCCTCGCAACAGCAATATTAATAGTAATCATGATGAAAAATTTGAACCAAGGCTTAACTAAATCTAACATGAAACTCATTAGCGGTAACGTACGTAGTATGTGTTAAAATCTTATGAACAACGAGAAACTATGATTGCTTTGAAATATAAATTAGTTGACAAACCGTTGATATTTAAATGGCTTTGATTAAGCTAGTACACAAATAAATACCAGAGAATAACAAAGATTATTTTTTAGGCAGGGATTCAAGTGAAACAGGCAATCGCAAATTACAATCGCGACTGGAAATGAATTACATTAGAAAGTTTCTTGATAAAAACATCGTGACGTCAGCGTGATGTTTACCTATGAAAAACGAGCTAGATAAAACGTCACAGCCTACTTGGCGAATAAGAGGAGATCGCTGAGTGCTTGTGAGCTCTTATTGGCTCCACCCGTAGTGACGTCATGCCAATTTAAGTTGATGATAATGTAATTCACTTCCAGTAGCGATTGCATTCGAAGCGATCGCAGTGCTGTTTCACTTGAATCCCTGCCTTAGTGTCAATCGTTTATAATTTTAGACGCGTTGATAGTTTCTTCCTTTTTTTTCAGTTTATTTTATGGAGCATTTACTTTAGAAAATTAGGTGAAGTTCCGTAAGGGAAACATTACCTTATTTCATAAGTACACTTACTCTAAAAAGAATAAAATAAAATAATTTTGGAAAAAAATAGAACCGACTTCAGTTGGAAATTGCTCTAAAAAGTAAAAAATAATTTTTTTCTTTGAACACCATCGAAACTACTTTTAAACATAAGTTTTGAAGTCGGCGCAAAAACGATAGGTCAAATGATATTTAACCATATTTTGCCAACATTTTTCGGAGAAACCATTGAAAATTAAAAGCAGAATATTTGTACCATTACACGAGTGTGTGGTAATGAATGAAATGTATGCGAATACATTTAAAGAACCTGGATCCATTAAAATGTATATAGTTGAATTATAGTTGCGTATGATTCTATACATTGTTTTTATGCCGACTTCAAAACTTATGTTTAAAAGTAGTTTCGATGGTGTTCAAAGAAAAAAATTATTTTTTACTTTTTAGAGCAATTTCCAACTGAAGTCGGTTCTATTTTTTTCCAAAATTATTTTTTTTGATGTTTATATCAAAATTTAATATCAAGTTCTTGAAACAAAATCTCAAAATATTGTTTAGCATCATATTTTCATACAACTATTATGTAAATGACAGCTTGAAGCAAATTTTAGCAAACGTTTCATGAAGAATATAATGGTTTAAAAACAACATGAGTTTCAATATTAGATAATTTCAAGCGTAATAGCACTAAATGATTTTCCAGTATTTCTGTTTAAAAATCCCGCAGAACATCTAGTTTAAACAGTAGTATCAATCCTACTAAGCTATCATACACAAAGGTTAGTCAATAATCTATATACATAAAAGACTACTTTTGAAAACGTATGTCCGGGGTAATCTTCCAAACTACTGAACCGATTTTAACCATTTTTTCACCGTAGATAGCTACAGTAACAGGGAGCAGGATAAGCTATAATTTATATCTAAAAAGCTTAGTTTAAAAAAGTTATTATGGAAAACAGTTAATTTTATGTCATTTCCCCATTAAATGATTAAATTTTCAACCCATTGTTGCAAAAATTTGGTGCCATGCAGCAACAATATTGATTGTAATCGTATTGAAAATTTTGAACCTAGGCTTCTCTGGAGTAAGTATGGAATTTATTGCCTTCTAAGGATTTTTATATTTATCTGAGCCAACAATCGCTAACGGGTGAAATAAAAAAAATTGATTTTGGCAATAGTTAGAGAATAGAAAGTGTTTATAGTCAAAAAAATTTCTAAATTAGGTACATAAGATGTTTTCACCTCACCAAATTTGTCACGAGGATAGAAACTAATAATGGGACTTATTTAACGAGTAATATTTGGAAATGGTTAATTTCAGTGCGATTGATACTGTAAATATATATTTATTTTAATATACCAAGCTTATAACATTTCCTTTTTACTCAAACATTATTTGTAGCTTGCTATTTTTTTTTAGCTTGCATTATTTTTTTTATAGTTTATCCATAACATAGCCATTGTTTACAGAAGTAGCCATTATGTTTATAGATATAAACTTTAGTGTTGGGAAATTTATGAATGAGTTTCACTAAACCACCTTACACCCACAGAAACCCGGGCAGGGCCGGGTACCCGGCTAGTTAGATTATAAAAGTCAATGAAAAAAGGAAAACCAAGATTTGTACTCAAAAAATATGCTTGTCTCACTTCAGAGTACTTTTTTAATCAATATTTTGGCTGAAAACCGGTGAAGACCTAAAAAATCAATAATTGTTGCGTAAACGTGTTTTGGTGGCTGTCTTAGTCATTTATCTACCTGACATTCAGTTTCTGCATCAGTCACAAAATGCCTGCCCCCCGGAAATAATTTCAACTGGCCAAACAGCTGATAAACGTTTAGAGCTAAGTCTGCACTAAAGCAAATACTGAAGAAGCTGCTCCTAAAGAAACTCACAACACTTTTTTTCTGTTTTTTCATTTCTTCATGGGGCACCAAGATAAAAATACGCTTTTTTTTTTACATCAGTACCTTTGGAGGAAGGTGGCTGAAAAACCGAGGAGGGCCTAGGAATCCAATACTTGTTGCATAAAAGTATTCGAATGGCTGTCTTGGCCATTTATCTACCTGACATTCAGTTTTTGACTCAGTCACAAAATGCCGAAACGCAAAAACAATTTCAGCTGACGAAACTGATAATAAACGCTTAGAACTAAATCTGGGTCGTAAAGTGAACGTTGAATAAATTGGCTCCAGTAAGAAATACAAAACGATTTTCTTATGTTTTTGCTTTACCGCCCTTTTATTTTCAGCGTTATATTAGTTATGGTTGAATGCTTGTGATATGCAGTTAACTTGAAGTTCGTGACTTGGGTAAATTCTGTAACATGTTCCCGTAAATGTTTTATGGAACATCAGAGAGAGTCAAAGAAAACTACTTCAAAACATCTGCGAGGAACATGGCACCGAATGCAGCGAGATGTGCTGCGACATGGATGGTGTTCTACCGATGTTTATAACTCTTAACACCTCAAGGTAACTGTGTATAAAAAATTTAAGCCGTAGCCGACATAATATTTAAAGTAAAAGGGAGTACCCACACTTTCATACCACTCTGTCAAAACTTTTCAAGACAGTGAGAAGCCAAGAGACGTAAATGCCAAAATTGAAAACTTAGAGTTATTTAATAGAAATAGTAGGAGAACCTCTCCTCTGTTTTGGAGCAAAAGGTGGACTAGTAGCTCTGGTAGGTGCTAATATGGTTTAGAAAAAATTTTCTATTTAAGCCTACTTAAGGTCTGATCTTTAAACGTGTTTTACTCAAAACTTTAAATAGTTCACTTACACCCTTTTGCTTCTCGCTGCATCATATGTCGTATTTTTATTTCTTTCAGGATTGTGTTACTCGGAGATAGTGACTCGCTTCCCAAAAGGCGGATCTGCCTACTCATACGCGTACGCCACCACTGGCGAACTATCTGCCTTTCTAATAGGATGGGGGATGGTCCTTGAATACGCGACGGGAGCCGCCCTCGCAGCCAAGGCCTGCAGTCAATACATGGACGTTGTCCTCGGAGGCGTGATGTCTCGTGTCCTGGGACAATACCTAGGACACATGAACATAGCTGGTCTAGACAAGAACCTGGACTTTCCAGCGCTGGTTGTGACACTTTTTGTGTGTCTTCTCCTCGCATGGTCTGCTAAGGTAAGCAAAATCATAAATGTAGATTTTAATTTTTAACCTTCCGAAGCCTCTATATCAACATGAAAGGTAGCGCGTATTTCTTACCAGGAAACCACACTATAGTGTAGTACACACACACACACACAAACATACATTCATTTGAAGAAAATAAATACCTTTGTGCAATCCATGTGAAGTATAAATCGACGTTAAAGAAGCACAAATATACAGGTATACCACAGACACGTGTTTCGGGGCTACAAGGAACCCCTTTTTCAATGCAATGAGGTGTGAGCTTTAGGATGAAGAATCATCAGATAAAAGCTTCGGATGATTCTTCATCCTTCGCCTCGGATGATAAAAGTATCGGATGATTCTTCATCCTAAAGCTCACACTTCATTTTATTGAAAAAGGGGTTCCTTGTAGCCCCGAAACACGTGTCTGCGGTATACCTGCATGTTTGCGCTTCTTTAACGTTGGGTTCATACTTCACATACGTTCATTTGTATACATATGTATAGATTTTGCATATACACTGCTCGACATTGAAAATGAAACATCAAGAAGGAGTGGTCAGAAATTGATGAAATTTGGTAAGAAGACAGAGACAGCATGGAACAATAAGTGATATTTATTTCAAAATAAATAAGCAAAATTTAGAGCGTTGACGGCGTCGGCTAAGTCAGAAGTAGGACCACCGCGGACAGCGATGCACGAAGAAACACGTCTAGGCATGGAGTCAATAAGCCTGCGGATGGTGTCCTGAGGGATGGCACTCCATTCCCTTTCAACCATTTGCCATAGTTCGTCCTCTGAACGAGGCAGTGGCAGGTTCTGCAAACGGCGTCCAATCACGTCCCACACATGTTCGATTGGTGACAAGTCAGGAGAGTATGGTGGCCAGGAAAGCATCTGTACACCTCGTAGAGCATGTTGGCTGATTCGAGCACTGTGAGACCGGGCGTTATCCTGTTGAAAAATTGCATTTGGCAGACCCTGAAGGTAGGGAATTGCCACCGGCCGCAGTACATTATCTACATATCGTTGGGCCGTCATAGTGCCCCGAATACGAACTAGAGGTGATACGGAATTGTATGCAATAGCGCCCCAAACCATTATGCCACGTTGTCGCGCTGTGGGGCGTTCCACAGTTACTGCCGGATTCGATCTTTCTCCACGTCGACGCCACGCATGTATGCGATGACTATCGCTGGACAAACAGAAGCGGGATTCATCTGAGAACACTACGGTTTGCCATTCTGCTATCCACGTCGCTCTGGTCCGGCACCATTCCAAACGTTGGAGTCTGTGCTGTGAGGTCAATGGCAGTCTTCTTAGCGGGCGCCCTGATTGCAGGCCACCTGCAACCAGTCGACGGGAAATGGTTCTGGTCGACACAGGAACATCCAGGGTACCTTGCACGTGCTGCAGAATCGACGTACAAGTGACTTGCGGATCCGCCACAGCTTGTCGGTGAATCCGTCGATCCAAGCGGTCTGACGTCACTCTGGCTGCACCTGCACCCCTCAATGTGGCTACATTTCCTCTTTCCAACCATCTCCGACACAGCTGATGCACAGTGCTTGCATCCATGTGGGTATCAGCTGCAATTTGACGTATGGACCAACCTCCCCTTCTCAGTCCGATCACCATACCCCTTGTAAAGTCGTCTATATGCTGGAAGTGTCTTCGTTGAGGACGGTGTGGCATTTCCTCCTATCACACGTATCCTTCGAGACATATTTCTGTCTGCTCATTCGCACTAAAAAGTATGAAATAAACGGTGAAAATGCGCTTTGGGTCCCTGCTTGGCGCATTTTCAAAAAGTTGCCAACTGGCACGTTTTTCCTTGTTGTCTCGCGAATTGAAAGCTCCGAGAGACATTACCCAAAAATTGGCGACTTTTAGAAAATGCGCCAAGCAGAGACCCAAAGCGCATTTTCACCGTTTATTTCATACTTTTTAGTGCGAATGGGCGGACAGAAATAGTCTTTAAATTTAAAAAGTTTTTTCGTTTTAAAATTTATTTAGAATTGCGTGAAGACAAACGCCGTTAAGCATAATTCATCGAGAAAATAACAAACGCCGTTAAAAATGCTATTCACTAACACTTTATTTTTTATTCATGAGAATATTTCGTTTTCGATTTTGTTAATTTATCAACTTACTTTGAGTCAAACGCCATCAAGCGTAATGTTCAGTTTGAAGAACTACCAATGCATTTTCTACACCCCTTATTAGCCTTTTTTAATAAGTCACCTAAGCAAATTTTTGAACTGGCCTAATATGTTGATTGTTAGCTAATCTCATTCGTTTCATTTCTTCTTCTGCTTTAATATTGCAAGGTTTATCTCCAACAATTTCAGTCGGATTTAAAGCTTCCAGTCGTATTCCTGCTAATGATTGTACTCGACTCAACTCCACTATAAAGCGGAAGTGCGTTAAAGTTCACGCGTGGATTTAACTCTGCAACTGGAAGCAAAACGTGAAAACCATGACAGAAGCAAGTACAGAAAAAGTCTTTAATAATAATAATAATTAAAAAGTAGATTAGCATCAATATCTCTGCTAGAGCTGGATCAGGGGTTGATTTGATCACAATCTGAATCAAAAAGGCTGAACTGTTTTCAGTGCTCCGTACAATTAGTAAACCACAGCTGCGGCAACCATGGGGAATATCCTCCTTGAATGTTTGAGTATACTGAAGATAATTAAGTATATTAAGTTGATTTCAATGATACTTTAGGAATTTTTTAATTATTCATATTTTGGCTAAGTCGCCAAGGTTTGGCTGATTATCGTTAATTCTATCGTAATATCAGAACAGGAAGACACATTAGTTCTTAGTTTTTTGCATTAAAAAGTTTCACGAGATATGAAAATTCCCCTTAATCTCAGCTTTGGAAATTTTTCCGGTGTTTCACACAGTCATTAATTGGTTTTATGTGTTTTTGTGCCCATCTTAAAAGTGTTTCTGTTTTTAACGGAGTTTTTCCCCATATAATGTACCCGTTAATATTAACTTCACTCAAGAGATACATTTTAAACGATTTTAAAAAACTGTCTCCGTAAATACTTCACTCCGTTTGAAAAGTATAAAACTTTCAATAGAAGTTTTGGCAACCGCCTTAGTATATGTGTTGCTGTTTAACGCGAGCAGCTCATAGTTTGAGTTGTTGAACGATACATTGGTTCGTGAAGTGCGTCATTTTCAGTTTTAAATTTATAAATAGTGCTTTCAATTTAATAATGTCGGAAATAGATGATGGCTCCGCTTCACAGAATCCTGATTTTAATTCGGCAGAAGACGGAAATTTATTGAATTATACAAGTAGTACCACTTCAAATGCAAACTTCAACGTAGATTTCGATACGAATTCTAATAATGCCTGCTCGAACTCAAACAGGACACAAAAATGTGATTTAAAGCAAGATCTTGAAACAAAGACAGATTCGCTTCCACTATCCATTAGTTCTTCTCAAATAAGTTTGGAAGACATGAAAACCGACGTGCTTGATGAACCAACTGCTGTAAAGACGCCAAATTGCAGTGAAAAAACAGAGGACAATTACGAATCCAACCTGAACCATGCAGTAATCATTGAAAACGATAGCGCAACTTTTGAAAAGAAAGTACCGGAGGTAATCGCTTCACAAATTTTGAATTTGCACAGTAACATAATTCAGCTAAAGGAAAAATTAATAGAAGCTAATTCTGAAGATGAATGCACAATTGAGAAACAAACAACAGATGAAACATCAATACAAGTTGAATCATTTCAGTTGCCTGATATTTGTAAAAATCTTTGTAGGGATAAAGATAGGACCAACAACAACACAGCACAAGAAGAGGAAACTTGCGAAACAAATACTGATAAGGCAATGAACATCACAGCACAAGAAGAAAACTGTGATACAAAGACTGATAAGATAATAAACAGCACAGTACAAGAAGAAAACTACGATAAAAAGACTGATAAAACAGTAAAAACAATAAACATTACAGCAAACTACAATGCAATTGCTGATAAGACTGTAAACAGCAAAGCTCCAGAAAAAGAAAATTACAACAGGACTAATAAGGCTGCAAATAGCACAGTACTAGAAAAAAACAATGCAAGAACTGATAATAAGGTTAACTATTCAGGAAACTGCAATGGATGTAGCGCTGAAGGCCGATCTCAAGGTACAGAGGCCCAAGTTCTTAAAAGTGTATCAGATGATCTAAGAAATCTTAAAATAGCTGATCGGTTAGAAAACACTTGTATGAATGAAGAGAAGAGTGCTAACCAAAAGTTGAAAAAAACTGACGATTCAATTGATCTAAGCTTTCATAAAAATCAATCTAACGTAAATAATGAATCCAATCGCAAAGTTGAGACTACGTCGCAAGCTGTAAATCAAACTTATCTAAATGCTTTAAAGTATTTCCAAAGTTTGTGTGATCGACCAGAATCAACCATGCTTGGACGAAAATCTGAAGTGTATTTTCAAATTAGAAGTCAAGAAAATAAGTGTGTAGAGCTTGGTACTGAGCTACAAAATTTGAAAAGATATTTGGGGGGTGTAAAATCGGATATTGTTGATTTGAAAGTGCGCTGCTTGCAAATCCAGACGTCTTTAAAAGATATATCTGACAAATAGATGAGATGTTTTTTAAACTCTCATTACTGAAGGACAATAGCTTCAATTCATAATTTTAAATCATTGATTTTAACTATGTATTTTAACGCTCATTAGCATTGTGCATAATATCAGTGACGAATTTCATTATTTTTAATTGTGATATGACTTTTAAAAATAACATTAAAGTTATTGAAGTAGTAGTTACTTCTTACTTATATTTAGTTACTTTTAGCTATAGTTTTATTTCCAGTACCAAAATATTATGTGTAAAAAGATATTTTTACTAGTATTTTAAAAAACTTAAATTTTCGGTCAGCTTTTTTTCGACACTTAAACACGTTTCTTGATTTCGTATAGAAACTGAATTGAGTTCTAAAATGTCTTGAGGAGAAACATTGTAATTTTCATAACTTTTTGACAGTTACCTACTTTAATAACAATGTAGAGATAATAAGAGAACACCGTATCAATCTATGCCCATCAAAAATATCGATGCTGTGTCAAACTAGTATACCTGCTTGCTTATTGAAATTAATTTAAACTGTAAACGTGATGTCTTACATTCAAAAGCTTTGGTCATATTACTGTCAATGTTTGAAAACTATTGAATTGGTCTCGTGTTTGATTTGTTTTGTATATTTTTCTGTTGCTCAAAATTATTATTAGATTTTTGGGAAGTGTCAAACTTCTTGAGCTTATTTTAGCAAGTCTTCTCAAAATTGTCGAAGTTTTACGTCCACTAATCTTCAATCCATTTTGTTAGATATCTTTTACTGCTCCTTTTTTCTGCATTCAAACAATAGTTTTTAGCAGTATAGCCTTTTCAGGCTCTCGCACTAAAAAACAACTATTAAGTGATTAATATAGAAGTCAGCATTTTTGTAAAAAGCCTCGTGTATTGCCAGTAACTTGTATCGAGTATCATGGAACTTTGTTTTGTTTAAAGGCTTATTTTGTTTGAGAATTGCAGTAAACTCTCGACTATCCGTGAGAGTCTCGGAAAAACATTCTTAGTTAACTTCATTCTTGTAGAGCAAAAATTTTTCTTTAAGAACACAGGTCCCACACAAGAGTGCTTTGTACTTCATCTAATAAATTGTTTTACTTGGCCGTTATCGTAAGTACCACTTTTTTATGGATTTTACTGGCTTATTACCCGGCTTTGCCCGGGTGCTTATTAAAAATGCTCGCAAAAATTAGAATTAAATATCAGATGGAACCTCTAATTTTTCTGCATCATACAATATTTATGTCAATGCTCCAAGGTAATTGGAACATGAATTATAATTGTTTTTAACTTTTTTCGCTCTAAAATGAAGTGGGTGAGCCTTACATTGATAATTCATTGTTAATCGTAATCTTTGTTTTAAAATACTCATATTTAAATATGTTAAATTTTATCAATTTGTATGCTTAAAGGCTTATGTCTATTACTCTATGTATTCAAAATCGAAGGAAAATGTCCATTTTGAGACAGAGTTGCAAATAATTCATTTTTTGAAATTTCCTTCGATTAAAGTAATAAACATATAAACTTTTTTTATATGCTGTTTTTTCACCATCTAGTTAAATCCATATCTCAGGTGCTTTGATTTTTCAATTAAATTTCGAAACTAAATATTACTCTACTAAGTACGCACTTATACCCTTTTTAATCCGATAACTTATGTTCATTTATTTATAGAACTTTTTCCCCTTTTCCACCCGTTTTCGGATGCTGAGTAATAACGTGTGATATGTCACAAATTAACAATAGTTCTTACATCAAAAAAATTCCATGAAGTTTATATATATATAAATGGATGTATGTATGTGTGTGTGTGTTTATATATATATATATGTTTGTTCCTTATACAAATCTACAGTTTCGTCGGATTTTTATCAAACTGGGCTCAGAGGTTCCTTGATGCACTAGAATTCACATAGACGAATTTTGAAATTTAAAAAAAAATCCAAAAAGCTCAAAATTCAAATGTCCTGTCTCAAAATGGCCATTTTCTTTCAATTTTGAATAGATAGAGCAATAGAGATAAGTCTTTAAAGCATACAAATTGATAAAATTTAACACATTTAATATGAGTTTTTTCCAACAAAGATTACGATTAACAATAAATTATCAGTTTAAGGTTCACCTATTTCATTTTAGCATGAAATAAGTTAAACATAATGCAATACCGGGCAACGCCGGGTAATTAGCTAGTGATAAAAAAATCACTTTTTCATTGTTTACATTACAGCAGTTTGATTTATTTTATAATTTTTCGGAAAGCAGTTTTTTTTATCTTTATCATAAAAAAGAAACATGCAAATTTTGCTATGTAAAAAAAGGTCAAAGTGGGTAGGAACGACGCTCCGAGTAGTCGATGTTACCTACAAAGCAATTCCGATATTAACGGGTATAAAGTTCCATGACACTTCCTGTTTAATTCGTCGGTAGGGGTATGTCTACTGTCCAGTGTTCAACAGTCCATTTTGAAAGACAATTCTTTGTTGCTATCTTCGATATCGGATCTTTCACTTGGCAAATTTTAGCTGTCAATCAACTAATTTCAAAACATTTGAATCCTCCAAATATGCATTATTTTGCCAAGTTAAAATTCGGTGCCAGAGATATCTCTTCCAGCTATCAAATGTGAGCAAAAGGCATTTATTTTAGCGGTTGAATTTGAATTAACTTCTCTGGTACTGTTATGGTAAGAAAATATCAAATTTTCAGTGAAGTAACGAATAACTTTTAAGCTTTAAAATTACGGATAAAATTTTAAAACCAAAAGAACTTTTTTTCGAGAATGTCGAGTCTAATTCAACAAATACGACTAGATTTAGTTAACGTAGTGATGAGTGCTATTGCAAATTGAAGGGCTTGGAGGATGAAGGGGCTATGTTACATTTTAAAAAATGAACACTCTGGACAATGGTAAGAAAGGGATAAAGGTAAGCAAATATAACTTGGTGCATCAGAAAGTAGACGTCATTAGACTAATTTCACGTACACACTAACTACAAAACCAGAAAACAAAAAAGCTGCAACAATAAAGCTTTGAACTTTAATTACTCGCCATTTTTGTTTTGTCACATAATCCCTTCATCTCCCAAGCCTTTAATTAATGATTCGCTCATGTTTGAAAAATATACTCAGAAAAAATATTTGTTTTTCTTTGAATTAGAAATCGCACTAATATCTAATACGATAGCATTCGAGTGCTACATTTTCTTGTGACATGATCCTATTGAAACATATACTGCCGAGCTAAGCATAAAAGTCATGTCTGCATTTTTTGTCAAAATTAAGTTACGGTCATCAGGTGTTCCCAGTTACGTGTTTCACCTAAACACAATGCTTTATGGTCATTTGTCCGCCGGAAATATTCTTAAATATTTAAAAGGTGTCATCTGAATAAAATACATTGAGACTCAAAACTTAAAACGGCAATTTCTCATTTTGAAGTGGTCTGCAGATACGGTTTTTGTGCTTAGCAAGGCGGTACAAAAACACAGTGGCACAGCATGATCATTTTTGGGAGACAACGGGGAATATAAGAACCATTACCTAATTACTGTCTGATTTTCTTAGGTAAAACCTTCCTCGTATTTACGCATGCGTCAGGTCTTCTCTGATATTACCAAAACAGTGGTGATAGGTAAGATGAGAATAAGGGAAAGAATAATAAGAAGCATTTTGAGCCTTATCAAACAACGTAGAACGATGCTAATTTCAAATATACATAGTTTAGTTGAATATGTCAAAAGGATAGCAAATGTAAGTTCTAAATTGGAAACTTTGGAAAGTTCCCACTCACAGCCCATCACCCCTTTTTTAAGTGGAATGGTTCGCGAGTGCTAGGCGCGGTTTTCAGGGACGAACAGCATATGCATTGATTGAATAGAACTGGCTCTCAGAACTTAATTTCTTGAGTTTAGGAGAGGAGAGGAGAGGGAGAGCGGGCTTCCCCTCCAACTGATTTTGTAGCAGTGAAAACAACAAAGAGAACTTTCAGCTCGTGGTCAATACATATAGCAGGGTGAGCCGGGGTAATTCCTGAATTCTACATTTCCGGGGTAAAAAATGATCACCTTTTTTTTTCTCTGTAGATTAAAAAAAATGTGAAAGGATGTTTGTGGCATGAATGCATCCATAAAACCTACAGCTTTGAAATTTGGCACAAAATTATTTCGAGCAACGAGAGTTTGCAGAAGTATAATGTGAACGTTGTGATAAAGGAAGCAACTTAATGATAAAATGAGCAATATTTCGCATGCAAATTCAATTATAGAATTTCCATAATAAGGAGTGTAGTCACATAAAAAGAAAAACACTACTCAAAGATCTGAAAAGAAATGTTACCATGTAACTAAGTTGTTTATGGCATATTTCAGTTTCTTAATCGCCCACCGAAAGTTTCTAGTCACGAATGGAGACATGACAACCGAAAATTTTACGCCCTGCTCTCACGTGACAGTTGCAATTATGAATCATGTTTCACACGAGAGGATCGGTATTAAATTGAGAAAAACGTCCTAAAACATTCCGGGACATTATACTCGACGAATGTGACACTTTTTCTCGTAGTAACTACGCAGACCATGTACAATTCTTACTAATCTCAATTTCGGAAGCAAGATCAGAGGGGAAACGTTTATCAGTTCTACTAACAGTACCCAGTTTTGTTAAATTCACACATATTCATAGGCGTCTTAGTGTGTAATCTTAGATAGAGGCCAAGAATTTTTTTTCTTTCAAAGCTTTGATTTAAAGAAGAACTTTTACTTTCTTCTTTTCACGAAGTAATAAAAGAAAATTAACTTCGTGAAAATTTTGTTTTAAAATTCGACGAACTGGTAACCACTTAAAGAGAAATCATAGTTTTGTTTTCTTCAGTAGACAAATGGAAATTTATCATCGAAAATACATTGTTATAATTCTAAAAGAAAACCCAATGCAGGTTAACCCATTAATGCCTAGCGTCCCTTTTTAGGGACGGTCCGAAAAGTGTGTCTGAATTTTCCAAAAATGAACATTTCAACCAAATAATTGTGTTCAATTATTACTTTGGTATTGCTTCAATTCTGTATTAACAAATTGTAGCACATAACCGCTGTAAAGTGTGATCTGTAGTCATTTGATTATGATCTTTATCAAAAATTACATCGTTCGCAATCTCAAGAACAAAAAGCTAAGTTTTTAAAGTTATTAACAAGTAAATCTATCTGTGTTTGATATATGTGCTACTTTGATCGATGTTTTAGTTTACCTTTTTTTGCAATTTTGTAAATTTTAAATTTTTTTAGGATTTTATAGCAATTTAAGAACGTCCCTAAAAAGGGACGCTAGGCACCAAAGGCTGCATTGTTTAACCGTTGCTGATTTCTTGCTTAGAATCTATAATTTATATCAAAGAAGTTAGTAAATGTTTTTAGACTGAAAAACAGATAATAATTGTCATTTTTAAAACTTATTTTATTTTCAAAATCTAATTAAATTAAATTAATTAATATATATAAACTTAATTATACAATGTTCTTAAATATTTTCTCTTCTTTTTTTTAATTACAAAAAATACTCAAGGTAAATTTTGAAAGAAAGCTATTTCAAAAATGTAATTCTTTAAAACACTAATTATTCCTTATATTTCATTACTTTTCCATTATGCATTTAGGTGTTTATTATTGTTTAGTCTGACAGTTGAAGAAGCCCTAAGCTGTTTCAGAAGCTTAGCATTTCACCTTGATGAAGAATTCAAGGATTGCATATGTGTCTGTTGTTTGGGAAGGGGGGGGGTTGCAGATTTTATTTCAGAATTCCCTGAGCATGCTAATTTTGATCTCTACTGTGAGAATTTATTTACTTATCTTGCGCTCCTACGTGATTATTTGTCTCAGTAAGGTTTTGTGCAAGAATCGGATTAAAAAATGCTCATGAACTGAAGTTACGTTGTTCAAAAAAGAAAAGAGAGGAAGTTTTGAATAAATGTCGATGACAGGTAAAATAATATTACGTTGGTTCGGTGGAATAATAGCAATGTCATAACTATTGCATTGAATCTTCATGGAGTTTATCCTATTGTAAAGGCTAAGCGATTGTCCAACAGCGAAAAGAAAGTAATTGAAATTGATGAACCAAATATATATGGTTGCTCAATACAAACGTTGCATAGGGAAAAAGATCCCATGCATCAAATATCGGGAACTACAGGTTTTTGATCCACTCTAAAAAATGGTGGTAGCCGCTCTTCATTTTTATTTTAAAAGCTGCTGTACAACATGCATTGAGCTCAAGAGAGTTGAGTTAGGTATTATGGGGCTAGTTGTTATATTGTTTTAAATAAGACTCAGGTAAGATGTGCCCATTGAAGTAAAAGACCTTATCGGAATGCAGCAAATGCAATACGTAGGTTTGCAGAAAAAATGTTTTGCTGACTTTCATACTCAACAACACCAATATTTCCTTGTTCTCTGAATCTACTTCCCAGTTTATGTTAATTGCTGCTTTTATTTCTTCTTATAAATTGTCATTTTCAATATTACATCGTAGGCAGAAAAAAATGTTGGTAAAAAAGTATGTACCCTCTGGTGCCTAGCGTCCCTTTTTAGGGACGATTTTTCTTTCTTAAATAAAAAATTTATTTTTTACATGATAATTTTTTAACTATTTTTCCTGTCCATTAAACACTATTTGTAACCAGTATACAAAGTATCGTTGAAAAATAAAATGTCAGGCATTAATGGGTTAAAATTAGAAACATTTTAAAGTCAAGATGGTCTTAAGAACGGTAACATATTAATGGCTTATATTGAAATGTTTTGAATGGTATTTATTCTCCAAACTTAATTTAAAAAGTTGACCAACGTCTGAAGGGGGGCTCAAGGCACCCAATACCCCCTCCGTTTATTGATTTTAATGCTTATATTCTAAAGAATTTAGTTTTGATAAAAGCTTGATTTATAGATACAGCACAATTTGAAATCTGGAATTTTTACGATTTTTGAAGTATTAAAAGCATGCAAGTAAATTGAAAATAAAGACAACTGCTTAGCTTCTTCTAAGTTCACTCAATTTTATTTAATTAATTTTCGTACCTTTAAAAAACGCTTTTCATGTAATCTTGCAATGCTCTTTTAAAAAATGGGTGTATGTTTCATCATTAAAAAACATTCATTTTTTTTCCAATTTCGCAAACCTTTGAAGATTTTGTCGCATGAAAGACTAGATATAGTGAACAATTGCCATTTACAATTATCTTTCTGCTATCGTTTCTTTGATAGCTTTATCTTTGGTTTCTCAACTAATATATTTGCCTCAACAAATTGATGTATTCGAAATAGATAGTATTTTTGTAAAAACTAGCTGTAGTTCGTACATGCGTACACAGTATCTTTTACAGATTTAAAAAAAAAATCATTCATTTCAGATAAAATATTTTTGGAAAAAAAAATTGAACCGACTTCGGAACTTCACTCGGCAAGTGCTCTAAAAAGTAAAAAATAATTTTATTCTTTGAACACCATCTACACTACATTTAAACATAAGTTTTGAAGTCGGTGCAAAAACACTATATAGAATCATACGAAACTATAATTTAACTATATATATAAATTGCAATGAATCCAGGTTCTTTAATCGCATTCGCATACACTACATTGACAACCACATATTTATGCAATGGTACAAATATTCAGCTCTTAATTTTCAATGATTTCTCTGAAAAATGTTGGCAAAATGTAGATAAACATCATTTCACCTATAGTTTTTGCACCGACTTCAAAACTTATGTTTAAATGTAGTGTCGATGGTGTTCAAAGAATAAAATTATTTTTTACTTTTTAGAGCACTTGCCGAGTGAAGTTCCGAAGTCGGTTCAATTTTTTTTTCCAAAAATATTTTATTTTATTCTTTTTAGTGTAAATGTACATATGAAATAAGGTAATGTTTCCATTATAAAACTTCACCTAATTTGCTTAAGCAAATGCTTTATAAAATAAACTATGTAAGGAAGAAAAAGAAAGAAAGTATCAACCCGTCTAAAATTTTAAACGATTGACACTAAAAAATAATCTTTGTTATTCTCTGGTATTTATTTGTGTACTAGTTTGATCAAAGGCTAAATATTAAAGGCTTTTCAACTAATTTAATTTCAAAACAACACAAGATGCTGGAGGTTCATAAAATTTTACGACGTATTACGTACGTGGCACGCTAATGAGTTTCATGTTTGCTTCAGTTAAGCCTTCATTCAAAATTTTCATTATCATTATAATAACTGTTTCATATCAATCACGTTTTGTAACAATGTATTTCATATTTAATCATTTAGGACAAATCGCTTTAAATTTTAGAAAAAATTTGGAGATTTTCCTCACTTTCTTCAGAATTCCTTTATCAAAACTTATGTAAATTAAGACTAATAAAACCTGAAATATTACGAATCAATTAGTACCTGGTACGACTTTCAGTTCGTTGGAGTTAAGGAGAAAAAAGCAGGACATAGAAAGATACTCGGTTTAAAATTTTCAAAAAGACCATAGAAATGAATTTCATTATGCAATCCAGAGAAGCCTGGCGTTCAAAATGGTCATTATTACGATTACTGTGATCCCACTTTCTTTTTCGAAAGATTTCTGCAGGTTCCCGTTATCGAACCCGGACCACGAGAGGATGGGACCAATCGGAAAGAAAGACCTTTCTAACAAAAAAAGAATTTTTGAAATCGGTCCAGGTATCTTCGAGTAATCTTGTAACATACCGAAAAAAAAAAATTCTCCGACGAATTGTATAACCTCCTCCTTTGTTGAAGTCGGTTAAAAAGAAATGACATTGCAATATTTCTCTTTTTTTTTTTTTTTTGAAAATTTTATTTGGCTCATTAATGTCGTCTGAGTATAAAAATTTCCTGTTAACGCAGAGTGGGATATCACGTGACCCCTTAAAAACCAATTAAAGTCATTCTCGTTTAGCACCTGTTTACATAGATACACGTACTCTACTCGTAGTTTTAATGATCCATAAGACATTGATTATTTAAAGTAAGGAGGTTAATGTTGTTTACACGTCGAATTCGTTTTTTTTTTTTTTTTTTTTTTTTTGCGGTCACAAAACCTCTTAAACTGTATGAAATCAAGTAACAGAAAGACACGGGAGAGTATGTTATTTATTTTAGTTTAGAAGGCTTTTCGTTCTTCCTTTCTTTTTTTTTTTTTTTTTGTCAAAATTATACTCTTGTTTTACTGTATAATTTTTCTATTTGGTTTCCACTGAAGATAAAACATGTAAAGAACGTCAAGTTCCAACATTTTACTACTGCTTGTGGGTATTCAAAAATGCGTTTCTTCGAATATTTAAAAAAATAATTTTCCGTAGATACTGTGTGCCGTTTACCTCCGGCAGCACATTACGTACACTCATACTGTCATAGGCAGGGAAGCCACAGTATCTACAAAAATCAATTTGTAAGTTATTTGAAGAAACGAGATTTCGATTCCTTTCAAACTCGCGTAAGTATTGGAATCTGACTTCCTTTGAATGCCTTATTTTCAGTGGAAACCAAACAAGCCAGTTTCTTTTAAAAAGCTTAAGTAATGCAAAAGGAGGGTTATTGTTCTTTTTTTTTTCATTTAACAAAAATGGAAAAAAAAAATTTAATAAAATTTAAAAAAAAACACGAAAAAAGACAAATTTGTTATTTTGCTATTCATCTTCCCAAGAGAACAAGCACCGCGAAAAGACTTATTAAAATACAGAGTGCTCCTATGAAATGGTAGTTATGACCTTGAAAATGTGTGCAGCCTTTGGACTAAATAAAGAAGTGTACTTGGTTCTGAATTGAGTAAGGTTACTTTCTTACAGTATTCCAACTCAAACCCGCTCCAATAGCACGTTCTTTTTTTACTGAATTCTCCTAAGGAGGGAAACATTGTCAATGGCATAGTTAGGTTATAGCACAAGTTACCAGAGGCGCACATAACTCGAGATGGTCCAATGAGATTTTAACTGCCGTTATTCGTACAGAAGCAGCAAAAAATAGTCAAAACTGATTCAGAGCTGATTAAAGTAGAAAATTCGGTTGAAATTCGAGTGGGAAATTTTTCGTGAATACAACTTTTTTTTTTTTTTTTTTCATAGCCTTTACTACTGATATGGCCTACAGTAAGGCTACAATTTATAAAAACACTGGTTTAGTAGACTGGCTAATGAATGCAAAAAAAATATTGACATTGGAGAATGTTTTCACCTTCCCATGCTTGTTTATTTTCAGGTTTTGTGTTCGTTGAATAATTTGCTGGTGATCGTCAATCTGCTGGTAATATCCGGAGTAGTTTTGGTCGGAATCTTCAGCATGGATTCAGAGAACTGGATTGCTGGTACTGGATTCTTTCCTGGTGGAATCAGTGGGGTGAGTTTAATGTATCAAAACGACGCCATACACTAATAACAGATTTAATGCTCTTGTACATATGTTTGTATTGGTATAAAGTTAGAGGCATCCATGTTGTTGTTGCTGTCTTGTGCCAGCTAGGCCGGCAATTTAGGGTGCTCTACTTCACTTTTCCAACTGCACCGTCATTTGGTGGGAAGTTCGACTTCCACAATGCACAGGGTTGCCAGACGTCTCGGATTTCAAGGGACAGTTCCGTATTTTGAAAAATTGTCCCGCGTCCCGGAGAGCTTCCATACGGGATGGCTTAAGTCCCGTATTCTGACTAAAGGATACCAGAAATTTCTTGAAACAACTGCAAATTAGAAGATAAATTGGTTTGATTTCACAGATAAAAATCCCCTTTTGTTTTGAGACCAAAGGCTTTAATGGATTAGGTCCAGTTTTCAGACTAGACGGTCGCATATCTCTTCTCTACTAATAATAAAGCTGAAGGTGGGTCTGTCTTTCCTTCTTTCTTTCTGTCTGTCTGTCACGCGCGTAGCGCCAAAACCATTCGGTCGATTTTCATGCCACTTGGCACAAAATTAGTTTATAGCATGTAGTTTTGCACCTCGAAGCGATTTTTCGAAAATTCCATTTCGTTCTTTTTCTATTCGAATTCTTAGCGAAAATTCGATAAAATAGGGAAGAAATATTTCATACACATTTTCAAGTCTTATGTCATTCGAAAGCTTAAAATTTTCTGCACAAAATGAAGTTTTTTCTAAGTTTCTACGATCATCAGGAGAGCTGTAATAATTGTTTTTAGAATCCCGAAATTCAAGGCTTACCTTCAGTAAAGCAAGCCAAACGATTCTAAAATGGCTAAGCCGAGAATAAAATTTGTTTGAAAATAGAGATGAAATGAATTATTTTATCAACGGAAATCAACTTTTCATGTTGTTACCATGGTTACGTGTTCATACTTATTTTTGTTTCGTTCTTTTTCCAGCGTTGCCAGACGTAGTATTTTTGATACTACGGTAGTATTTTTTTGGCCCAAATAAGGAGCGTAGTATTTTTCTGACAACCCTGTTTCCAATATACTAATGACTTAATTAAAAGATTTGGCGGATTTTTTTTTTTTTTTTTTTCATTTTCATAGATTTCGCATTTCAGCAATATTGATTTTGGCAACGTTTGGAAACAGTAGTATTTTGTAGTACATTTTTTTAGAGAAGGCGTAGTATTTTTCTGTTTCAATTCTTTGGCAACCCTGTCTTTTTCCCGGTGAAAATGTGCTTTGGGACAATGCTTGGCGCGTTTTCAAAAGTCAACAATGGCGCGTTTTTGCGTTCTCGCGGAGTTGAAAGCTCCGAGAGAAACTACGCAAAATAGTCAGGGTTACCACGCTTGGCGCGCCTATCGCCCATTTAGCGAGAAAAGGGTACCTAATGCACAGATTAACCAAATATCGTATCAATTGCGATATTGCATCGTTCTTTTTAAAGTGTTTCATTTCGGAAAATGTATTGTTTTGTTTTTGAAGCTATAGGAAAGAAAACTTTCTTCTTCTTTTAAACTTTGGTAAGATTTCTGTTGGTTTCTGTGATCAACAAAATTGTTCTTATTTTCCCTTTTGGCTTATTTTTGTGCACCTCTCCTTGGGGTTGCATTCGAATGTCCCCAAGGGGGTGTTTTACCCCTTTTATGGGGTAAATCAGTGTTTTCAATGCAGACAAAAGTGATATGAATTGGCGCGACCACTTGGCGATATGTTGCCAAGCTTTTGGTCGCCAAGTGTTTGACGCCAATTTGGCGAAATTTTTTATTTTTGGTTCAATTAGGCGCTATTGGCGATATTTTGCGAAAAATCCTCCACTGAATGATGTTAAAATCGGCGCTATTCAGGAGATTAATCATTGTAAAACTTTTTTTGCATTGTTTCGTAGCAAACTAGGGGTACAAATGTTTGAATTGTTATCTTGCTCACTCCAAGCACTATTTTAGCACTTAAGGCATCTACTAAGCAATTTACACGTAAAATTAAGTAGTGTGGGGTCCATATCAGATTTTTATATCATACTTTGAAGGAATTACAGTTGAATTATAACTAAAATAGAGCATTTTTTCTGCTATGTCAATTATTTTACAAATGAACTTTTAATTTTATACCACGGGCAAAGCCGTGCGGGTACCGCTAGTAATAATAATAAAGCTGAAGGTTTGTCTCTCTTTCTGTCCTTCTGTCTGTCTGTCTGTTACGCGCGTAGCGCCCAAACCGTTCGGTCGATTTTCATGCCACTTGGTACAAAATTAGTTTGTAGCATGTAGTTTTGCACCTCGAAGCGATTTTTCGAAAATTCCATTTCGTTCTTTTTCTATTCGAATTCTTAGCGGAAATTCGATAAAATAGGGAAGAAATATTTCACACACATTTTCAAGTCTTATGTCATTCGAAAGCTTAAAATTTTCTGCACAAAATGAAGTTTTTTCGAAGTTTCTACGATCATCATGAGAGCTGTAACAATTGTTTTTAGAATCCCGAAATTCAAGGCTTACCTTCAGTAAAGCAAGCCAAACGATTCTAAAATGGTTGAGCTCTAGAATAAAATTTGTTTGGAAAGAGAGATAAAATGAATTATTTTATCAACGGAAATCAACTTTTCATGTTGTTACTATGGTTACGTGTTCATACTTATTTTTGTTTCGTTCTTTTTCCAGGGTTGCCAGCGTCAATCTTTGTAGGCTACGGCCAGACGTAGTATTTTTGATTCTACGGTAAAATTTTTTCGGCCCAAATAAAGAGCGTAGTATTTTTCTGGCAACCCTGTTTTCAATATACTAATGACTTAATTAAAAGATTTGGCGGATTTTTTTTTTTTTTTTTTCATTTTCATAGATTTCGCATTTCAGCAACATTGATTTTGGCAACGTTTGGAAACAGTAGTATTTTGTAATATTTTTTTTTAGAGGAGGCGTAGTATTTTTTTGTTCCAATTCTTTGGCAACCTTGTCTTTTTCCCGGTGAAGATGCTTTGCTTGGCGCGTTTTCAAAAAGTCAACTGCGCAAAATAGCTAGGGTTACCACGCTTGGCGCGCCTATCGTTCATTTAGCGAGAAAAGGGTACCTAAAGCACAGATTAACGAAATATCGTATCAATTGCGATATTGCATCGTTTTTTTTAAAGTGTTTCATTTCGGAAAATGTATTGTTTTGTTTTTTAAGCTAGGAAAGAAAACGTTCTTCTTCTTTTAAACTTTGGTAAGATTTCTGTTGGTTCCTGTTATCAACAAAATTGTTCTTATTTTCTCTTTTGGCTTATTTTTGTCCATCTCCTTTGGAGTTGCATTCGAATGTTCCAAGGGGGTGTTTTACCCCATTTATCGGGTAAATCAGTGTTTTCAATGCAAGGTGATATGAATTGGTTAACAAAAGTGATATGAATTGGCGCGACCACTTGGCGATATATCGCCAAGCTTTTGATCGCCAAGTATTTGACGCCAAATTGGCGAAAAAATTTTTTTTTTTTGATTTAGGTTCAATTTGGCGCTGTTGGCGATATTTTGCGAAAAATCCACTGAATGATGTTAAAATCGACGATATTTAGGAGATTAATCATTGTAAAACATTTTTTTGCATTGTTTCGTAGCAAACTAGGGATACAAATGTTTGAATTGTTATCTTGCTCACTCCAAGCACTATTTTAGCACTTAAGGCATCTACTAAGAAATTTACACGTAAAATTAAGTAGTGTGGGGTCCATATCAGATCTTTATATCACTTTGAAGGAATTATAGTTGAATAAATCTAAAATAGAGCATTTTTTTCTGCTATATCAATTATTTTACAAATGAACTTTTAATTTTATACCACGGGCAAAGCCGTGCGGGTACCGCTAGTTAAAAATAAAGTATCAGTAGATGATCTATACGATGAGTTTTCATCAATAAAGGAAATTCGCAACAGTTTAGTAGCACAAAGAGATATGAGTGTCGACGATAAGTAGCAAACGTTGTTTCAGAAAAGCTCCGAGTTACCAAATTCGTTTCAAGTTGTCCTTTTGTCTTACTATTCCACCATCTAATTCAAAGATTCTCATAAAGTCCAGATTTCCACGGAGCCTCTCTTACAAATAACTAGCATTGCAGACCCCCCTCAAGAAAAAAAAAACTTGGTTTGATACATTTCAATCTTTTATTTATTTTTTTATGTTTCCACGTTTTTTTTTTTTCTTTAAATTTATTTATTCATTGTTCTGTATATTTTTAGAGCTCTTGCCTAGTTTTCATTACTCAACATTATTGTTTTGAGCTATGGAAGTAAAAGTCTGTTCAAAACTTAATTAGGAATAAAAATTTAACCTAATTTCTACAACAAGTTTCCTAATAATAACGAACTTTTGCAATTTGTGCACAAAACAATGCTAGCCTAATTTAAGTGTGCTCATTTTTCACATCAATTGTATTAGTATGCCGTAATGGGATTTTAACTACTAACCGTGGTTGGCACAAACCTAAACTGACAGCGTCGTAATGCTTTGATTAGGATTATTATTTTTGGATTGGAAATTTGTGTTAAAATTGAGTCTATTGAAGGGTTTGCTCTGCGTTTACGTAAAGAAGAGATTTTTTTTATTCTTTATAAATGTGCTTTCGTTTTAAATTTAACTATTGCTATTCGTCCTCCAATTTTTTACAGAAAACCACCACGGACCCCTTGACATGAGCTTCCGGACCCCTGGGGTCCACAGACAACACTTTGCGATACTCTGATTCATTTTTTGAGTATTTTCACTTATGAATTTAAAACGGACTGACGTAAGAAACAGATCAAATAGCAAATATGGGTTTTGAAGATTTAGTATTAATTTATTAATAATCATTAAGGTTTTGAATATTAGTTTGCTTTTGAAAACTTCTTTTAGCATGTTTAAATGGTAATAGCGTTTTATTCTGTCTGATCAATTGTAAAATCTACATGCTTATTAAATTATTTTACTCATTCAGATGTCAACATTGGCTGGAGTGACATTTAAATCCATGATTCCCTTGCATTACTGTTTCATATTAAGTAGTCACATTTAACAAGAAAACTGCGCAATTGCACCGTTTCTTTTATCGTGAGCGCAAGTAAAAAACTAAATAGCACCTGTTCCTATATCAACGTTGATCTGTATACTGTTCCATCTATTATTTGCTTTATTCTTTGAGTTCAGAGCTCCTTAAAAAGTGTTCACTCAAAAGCATGCAAATTGATAGGAATCTTCAGAAAGCTATTAAAACATGTTTGTTTATCACCCCTTAAAAATACAACGTAACCAGTAATTATCCTCAACATAAAAATATTCCCTACCTTCACCCCTAGAAGCCTGTCCCCCGTATTTACTGTTCTAAGATCTGGCAACCCTGACAATATATGCATGCCATAAGGACCCATTTAAAGGGTAGGCAACCATTCACAACACAACAACACATTCACACAAGGAAAGGACAAGGACAGAAGAGAAAAAAGTACACCCATGCTCGAGCCGAAATCTGAACTTAAGACCTCCCCATCCGGTCAAATTTCTCTGACCACTAGACAAGGTGGCCGGCAGAACCATCAATGATAAATATAAATGGTTCTTAAATAACGCTATTACACAGCTAATTACTGAAATACCAAGCGACCTACGCTACGTACGTTAGCAAGAGATATTCCAAATGACTCGTTGAAATCAACGCATTATAAATGGCTTGGCATTTGGGTCGTTTACTCTAACTATTCATAATTCTAACTCAACGCAATCGCAAAGCAAACGCATCATGTAAACAGTCCTTCAAACTTTTCTACAGGCATATAGTAAATTTAAAGTATGTTTTTCCAAAAAATTCCTCAAAGCTTATTAGGAAAATTCCCAGCGAAAAGAAAATCCTTAAAAAGATAATTTTATTCGATGAAGTAACTGAATTTATTTTCTAAAATGAATCTCAATCCTAAAACTGTTTTTAATTGTTTACTCTATTTGTACCTTATCACAGTAAAACCTTGCATATGTAACTAAATAATAATGTTTTGGAACGTAGCTCAAGGACGTTATTGCACAAAATTCTAAACCTCTAACAAAATGTGCATAATCGATGCAAAATTCTAATTTGAGGTATTTCTCCAAAATAAATAAAATTAACGATTGGAAAGCATTTTTTTTTTTTTTTTTTGTGCTCAGGAGTACTATTCATTTATCCCGGTACAAACAAAAAATATGTGGCAAACACTGTATGTGACGTAAAAGATAAATACGCTATGACGACAGTTTGAATACGTGACAAAAAAATTACGATCTCCATATTAGCAAAACAACATGCAATAGGAAATAATAAGTATATTAACTAAAATGCATGATTGTGTGCATGAGAAAACATTGCAATTGTATTGTATCATGGGATTGAGTGATACATTGTTATAGATGTTGTAGTACAATACGAAAGTCATGCATTATTTCATAGCACATGAATGAATAATGCATTATGAAATCGCTTTAAGTACATTCATGATTAATAATTTTAGTGCTGGACTGGTGAAATGAATACAATCTACGTTGGGGAAATTTATCAACAAAATTGTTAATTATTGAAGTTAGTTTAAATGTATAATATTTACATATTTATATTTTATACATTAATATAATACACCATCATATTTGAGCTTCACTCGTAGTATACGTCAAACTAATGTTGCTGCATTTAAATTCCCAATTTATTACAAAAACGATCCGTGGGTATTCAATTAAATCGGTGTTGTACAAAAACGATTTATGTCCTTCCCTTATAATGGATAATACCGGCACGATCTTCTGATAATGCACCATTTCAACTTGAAGTTGATAAGATAGCTTAAGAGAAGATAAAATTGTTGACTTACGCAAACGAAATGCTTTTCAACATCTTCGCTACAAGAAAGATAAAATACTATGTTATCAGTTAAAGTGACTTTCTCAAACAACTTTGTATGAACACTTATTTGCTTTTAATATTTAAATCATGAGCTACATTTGTAGAACATTTTCGACAATTCTTATGGAAAGAATAATTTCTCGAAAAACTTTGCTGTAAAAAATCGTTTATTAAAGGAATTTTTTTTCTGGGTTTTCAAAGGAAAATGTTTTATGCTTTGCTTTAAAAGAATTACAAAGTAAAAAAAGTGCAATTTGAAAATAAGTGTTGCACTGTTCTTTATACTACGCTTGTAAAAACGTAAATATTGAATAGTATTCTTTAATCTACAATTTTTGTTGCTATTTTTCTCTCACATCAATATTTACTTCAGACTCTTTGGTTACTAACAAGGAACAACCGGAACTATTTCTTTCTTTTTTTTACCTTAACTTAAATCTAAGATATTTAAAAACTTTTTACACTTTGGGGAACTCGTCGAGGTTACAATTTTCTCGAAGTAACATTTTGATCAAAGAACAACAAAAATTGGATATCAAAGCCTTATCCTACTCAAGTTTGCAAAATTAGTATTATATCTTTTTTTTTTCTCAATACAAACATCTTGATACGATTTTATGAATGGTAAGGTAGCTAACTAATACGTGTTTTTGGTGAATACTTAAAATATATTCTATGAATAATAAACAAAAGCAACAAATAAAATCTTTATTGATATTTTTTCCACAAGCAAACAGCCTCAATCATTTGATATCCTATACTATAATACGAGGAATGTTTGTAATGTCGAAAATCGCCCCAGAATTAATAAACTCCGGTAAACTTGGGGGTCTGGGGTTTTTGGCCACGGGGAATCGATTGGCACCGGTTTTGAAGCGCTACGGTCGAAAAGTTCGGAGTTACAGATAGGATTCATTAAACGTTTGAGAAGATTTCTTACTACGCCATTTTCTTTATGATTTCTCTTATTGTTACCGTTTCATAGCAACCGCGTGCTAACAATGGATTTCATATTTAATCCCATCAGCGTAAATTTATGTTTTTCTGGTATTTGGCAAATAATTTTTGGCAACATGATAGAATTGTTATTGCTTTTGAAATTTAAAAGAGATCGATCAAAATAAAGTTAGAATTGGGTATGGGCAGCGGTAGAGCCGCTATATAGACAGGCCGACGCATCAAGCTTAAGTTTCACCACTTTGGATCCAACTCATAAACTTTCACTTTCATTTTTCATTGTTGAGGAATTAGGGTTACCAGAGTAAAGTTTCGGGACATTGCCAAGCTTTGTTAAATTTACGTAAAAAGTTACCAAAAAGCGATAACTGGCCAGAAAAGACAATCCTCACACACGCGCTGGATCCAAAGTGGTAATTTTGATGCTTCGGCTCGTCTATATAGGGACCTGAGGCCGCGGTAGTCCAATCGGTAAGTCGTCGGACTCGTAACCGGAGGGTCTCGGGTCGATCATATAGCCGCCGATCAAAGGTCCACCGTCTTCATTAATGGTTGCTGGGGGACGTTCAAAATGTTCGTGGTCACAAAATCCTCCAAGTGAAACGAAACCTCTGGGGTGTGCTGGCCCAAGGGTTTACTCGGTCCTTGCGCCTTCTTCAAAAATGAACAGAGCGCTCTTCAGGGCCCCATCCCGGTTAAAAATCGAGTTGTGGTATGTACGGGGGGGGGGGACCTGGAGTGTAAAGTGAAGTGAAAGTCAAAACCAACTGGAACCAAATGCGTACTGGGAACAGGGACTCTGCATCCATTCTCATCAACCCCTCCCGCGCCTTCGGCGCCAAATGAAATGAAATTAGGTGTGATTTTACGGTGAGCGTGGATTAAATAGGGTTGTGATTTTTAAAATAAATTACGGCTGTTTTGAATGCGTAATTGCAACCAAAGGCTCAAAAATGCTTTTCAAGTTTATCTAAATAAGTACTTCGCACTTTAGAAAAAAACGCGAGTTTACAAACCTCTTTTTTTTAACCGAGCGGGCTCGGTCCCCTGGTACACGTTAGGGGTAATACGAGGAATGGTTGCCAAGTCGAAAATCGCCCCAGAATTAATTAACTCCGGTAAACTTGGGGGTCTGGGGTTTTAGGCCACGAGGAATCACGAGGTTTGGTTTTTCCAAATAAATTTGTCAAAAATATTGAACTTCAACACACTTCAATCTTTACACTGCTCACTTTGTACCATTTCCTTAATTGCGTAGTTTTTTTTATTATCAATTACATTTTATTTCCTATGACTTTTCAAACTTAATCTTTGTATAGAATAGTTCCCTTTCCAAACTCTAACTTTGTTAAGAAAAGTTTACAATGGTGCACTTTAACCGGTTATCTTTTCACCAATGGTTTCACAAATTTTCTTATGGCATGTATTGTTTTGATAAATCACAATTGAAAATTTAAATCTTCGAGTTAGCTTCGATACCTGTTTTCCTCGAGCGGAGCTCGGTCACCCGCTGGTGTTATAAAAATGAAAGTTTTACAAAAATTTTGTAACTTTGATTGAGCGAATTGTGGCCGCTTGCGGATAGCCTGTTAAATTCTAGGGAACCCAGGCTGAAGACCTCTGTGTTTTAGATTAAAATTATATTTAAAAAGAAATGCTTGAGTTGATAAAGAAAAAATGAATAGCTTTTTAACATTGGTTTATGTTATGTAAAAGTTTTGGAAAAGTTGAAGAAGCAAATATTTATCAATGCAGAGGAGGGTTCAACTTCAGATTAAGATGGAGGTCATCATCAGAAAGAGGGGTCAAAAAAGTAAACGGGCACAAATAGTGGATTGGGGCAAACATTTTGAAATATAAGCTCCAAAACACAGCTTTTGGCAATCTTTAGTCGCTCAGGAAGGTGGGCTCGTGACCTATATGAACCTTCTCTAGATCCGCACCTGTATTAATGAGTATGCAATATTTCAAAGTCACCATGAAAAATGTACAATTTGCGAAATATTTCTAAATCAAAAAAGGCTAAATAAATGTGTAAAACTATGGTGGGGAGTGGAAATATTCTATCTATAATAATTACTTCCAATAAATATTCGACACATTAATAATTATTAATCTCCTATTGAAGTGCTGTTTTCTTTGTTAAGCTTTGTACCTTAACTTTGAATCTTTGTATTTATATTGATAACGATTATTTTTACACTACGAGTGTAGTCAATTTCCGTCGTCGATTTTCCCCTCCAACAAAATGTATTTTCTCAGAAGTCATCAACTTTAGAAGCTACAAAATTAAAATTATGTTGCAAAAACTTGTAACCGCAATTTAAGTTTCTTCTTATCAAATAAGATAATTACCAAAGTAAATTTCCCAAGCTTAGAAGAATTCATCTACAGTGGTCGAATTTCCGAAGTACGACCGAGTAAAATCATAATTTGTCATTAAATGTTGCTCATTGTTTTTATTAAAACTTCCTAAAATCACGTTCCACTTTGATAAATGACAGCAATATATTAAATTTCTCTCTCCGATACACTTCCTCTTCATGTTTTCAATTTCCCTTCACAAAAAAGAAAGAATTCGTATCATAAATTCTCCCGATGTACCAGTACTAATCTACCTCCGTCAAGCAAAAAAAAAAGCCTCCAAGTACTTTTTTCACGGTAATTTGACCAAATTTCATGAATCACTATGAAAGTCATTTCCGGATGATGCCCATATTTTACACACTAACGATCTCGCTAAAGAAAACTAAATTGCCACAAGCGCCATTTCTTCACTTTCTGATTAACTTTCGAGTTTTCAGAATTCGCTTTTCCATCTATTTTACTCGAAAATCTGAATTCCACCTCTGTTTGTTTTTAAAAATGGCTGTAATTCTTCTTTGTTATGTTTTTAAGAAATTGCCTTTCGTAGAAACAAGGTAATTTCTGTAGTGTGTATGTTCTGTAAAATTAAGATTACCAGAATTTGCGAAGGTCAAAGCATCCCCCCCCCCCCCTTCTCCAAAATCCTAGAAAAAGTTTTAGCTATTCAAAAAAACTGGCATTTTTGCTACGGAACGCAGCCGAAAATACTCAAACGTAACAGGATTTCTTTTGAAACTTTATCCTTTTTTACTTCCTTTTACGTAGTAAAGGAAGTATTGTGATCACGAAAAAAATTTCACTCAAATTTCGGTCTAAATTTTGACTTTGCTCACCCCTGAGTGAATGTCGCGTAGTTTTTTCGACCTGTCAGCACGTGCATATGTACCTAACAACATACAAACAGCCGAAAAATCAATTTCGACCACCCCCGAGTAAATTACGACGAGTTTTCTCGTGACGTCTGTATGTACGTATGTGCGGATGTATGTGCGGATGTATGTGCGTATGTGGCTCCCATAACTCAAAAACTATATGCCGTAGAAACTTCTAGCTTGGTATGTAGGCTCTGAGGGGGGTCTAGTTGTGCACCTCCCCTTGTGATTGCATTCGAATGTTCCTAAAGGGGTCTTTTACCCCTTTTTTGGGGTAAATCAATGTTAATTTCAATACAGACTTAAGTGATATGAATTGGCGCCACCACTTGGCGACATGTCGCCAAGCTTTTTGTCGCCAAGTGTTTGACGCCAACTTGGCGACATTTCGCCAAGTTGGCGACAAATTTGGCGAAAAAATTATTTTTTGAATTTGGGTTCAACTTGGCGCTATTGGCGATATTTTGCGAAAAATTCACTAAATGATATTAAAATCAGCAATATTTAGAAAAATAACCATTGTAAAATATTTTTTGCATTGTTTCGTGGTAGATTAGGGGAGTAAATATTTGAATTGTTACCTTGCTTACTCCAAGCACTTTTTTTAACACTTAAGGCAACTACTAAGAAATTTACACGTAAAAGGAAGTAGTGTGGGGTCCATACCAGATTTTTTTATTTAATTTAGAGCAGAAGATCTTGAATAAAGTTCATTGACTCGAGTGTGCATGCACAGACTCATGGAGAGAGATACATCATAAGTAAAGAGTAAAAAATACACTAAGGTAAACGGTAACAAGATATTGTGTAAAAAAAGTAAAATGTAAAAAGATAACCTGTAAAAACAAAATGCAAAAGGCAACATGTAAAAATATAAAATTCGAAACTCAAAAAGCAATATTGAAAACTAAAATCTTAGAATCCAAACACGTAAAATTAATATGAAGGTTAAACAGGGTTAATCGAACTGCTGTTCTAAAAGTTTGTCCCTGACCTTCCAATATTTATCTTATCCTAAAATATACATAAAACTGATATTCTGACTTTGGACATGATTTTGTCAACATTATAGTTAAATTTGAATACCCTTCCATATAAGATGAAGGAATATGTTTCGCAAAAGTGGATTCAAACTTTTTTCACATATTTAAGGGCAACAAATTACTCTTAAAACTTCGCCCAACTTAGGATCCGCAAATTTTCAACTAACTTTCATTAAACCAGAGATACTCCTAAAACAAGTAATTAACTTTAGCTAGAATCCCAATTAAAGAATCTCATTCCTCTGCCTTAGTGCAATTTTAGTTCGGGTCGTTAAATCTCTGCATTTCCTGAAATAAGCATGATTTTGGCAGATGATAAAAACAAATCTGGAGGGTGGAGCGCATGTAGCCAATTTCACAGGCTTTCATAAATCCTCGAATTGCTAATATGAAACTATTTTCTTCTTTGCCAGAAATACTAGAATGCTTAAGTCGTCCTCAACCGCCTAATTATCTTTCAAGTGATGATATCAAAAATCTAAATTTCACGCTTTTCAGAAATGTCTGGAACTTTCTAAAGGAACGGAATGGGTTTCTCAGTATGTAATTAAGTTTTACTTTGGTGTGTCGCTCGACATGTTTTCTTCACAAACTAGATAAAGGAATTATGAAACGTAAACACTGATGCAGGAAGTTTTACTTTTATTTTTTTCTCTAGAAGATCTATATTTCTATTTTTATTCGTGTGCATTTTTAGTTGATTCCGAGTTGCAAACAAACTATTTAGCCAAAAGTATTGGTACGTTTTCAAAAATTCACATCTTTATTGATTTTCTAAAAAAATAACAGAGCAATTATTTCATAACTTTCGTCACATAAAAAGTATGCTCCACTTGCCATTTTCCAATAAAAATTAAATCACTCATACCTTTGAGGACCAGAAAATTTGAAGAAAAAGAAAAACATTTTTTAATCATTCTTCGCTGTAAATAAGTTATAAGTTTCAGAAATTAATTTACTCACTAGTTAAAATTATTGTACATATTTTCGTAAAAGTATCACTTGTATCCACGAAGATTTAAGTATTTTCTTCGAAAATACGAATTTTATTTCAAGGTTTTAGGCTCATAACACGCAGGTTTTTCCGTAAACTTTACCAAACTTTCATAAAACTTAACAGCATACAACATAAATATGATACACTTGAATTTGAAGATAAAACGTTAGCAATTTAATGAAATATGATCATTTAAAGAGATTAATTTTTCACTGCACATGTGCGAAAGGTAGAAATTTATAACCTTCATAATTCGAAACCCAAGTAGATGTAGCATCTCATAAAAAGATACAGTTGAATATCTTTAAAATTTCAAAAAATATCTGCGACCTGTGGTGTTACAACGAGCGATATGTGATGTCAGCAATGATCACAGCAAGCGGTGATGTCTTTTTGCATCAAAAGCTCATTTCTTCTGCATTGAAGGATATTTGATATTCTTTGTAACGCGAAACGCATGTATGCATTAATCTTCAAGTTTTGCGCAATATAGTTTTGTTAGTTTAAATTTTCTAGAAATGATGTTTTCCTTTTTTTTTTTTTTTAACCCAAATATCGCCTTCAGGTATGATTTCAAAAGTTACTGTTGGTAAAATTATCTGTTTTGAGGGAGCTCGTTATTCTATAACAAAATGAAAATAGTGGCTAGTCCCGTCATTTAGGGGGGTCAGGGCGTGGTTTTTGTTGTTTTCCGGATGAAATTGCATTGTATTTTCACCCTTTGACCCCCTCCACCTGGAAAAACTTGAAATGACGAACCTGATAGTTGCCCGTTTTTGAACCACTTCCTCTAATTAAGACAATTAGTGTTTTTCGTTTATACAAAGAGGACAGGACGATTGAGTGTAGAGAACTCATATAAATTAATTTCCTATGTATAACTGTCCTTATGAATAACCTAAATATAGATGCAAAAAAATGAACCAATCAAACTACCGGTGTGGGTTTTTTTCTTTATTATTCTGTCATCTAATGAAGTTACACTTCCAACCTTCGTTACAACTTCAGAATACTTCCAATATAAGTAACGTAATAAATTAAAAACCTTTTTATTGACTGAAAAAAATTACTTTTCCGATTCGTTAGCCGAAAGATAAAACTGGAATGCCTTCTAGTCAAAATCCTCTAGCCAAAGTGATAAATTCTCATCTCTTCCCGATGCTAATCTCCTCCAAGACGAGAAAAAAAAATTCCTGCCATTACTTTTCTTTCCTCTGCCATTTCGAAACTTGTTAGAAATCATTACGGAAGTTCCTTCCGTATTTTACGCTCTAACAATTTCGGGGAAAATAAAATTCCTGGAGAGAGATTTGCGAATCACAGAGTTTCCTGATTAAATTTCAATCTGCCTTAATCTATTGCTGTATTAAAAAGCCGAACTTGAGTTTTATTACAGCCGCTGCTCGGTTCGCAGTGTTTTTTTGCCAACATTATATTTAACTAATGCTACATACATTATTCTTACGAGATGGATTTTCATTTTTTCTTTGAAGTTTTTCGAACTTGTCGATGTATAAATTGTTCTCTTCATAAGGAGAAATTTCAAAGTATATTTCATTCAAAGAAAAATTACTTTTACAAAACTAAATATCCAGATACATATACATACACAACAAAAAAACTTGCTTCCTTCGTGTGAGACATGTCTCTCTCAGGCAGGTTTAGTTTAGAATTAATATTTTTCCCCAAGGCTTCAAACTGGAACTGAATCGAAAAAGAAAATCTTTTTTTTTTTTTTTTTTTCTGGTTCAATCTTCATATATTCAATCATTTTCTTACTGAAATCAACTCATCAATGTTTTCTAATTTATTTTCAATATAATTACTATCACTTCTCGTTCATTGCTATATATTTAGTATGTATAATCATATTTTGAGTATACTAATAAGAATATGCATAAAATAAAATAACTTAATCAGAATTAAACTCAAAACCGCAAACAGTTATTTCCGGAGGAACAAAAACCGGAACTGAACCAATATAATCTATCTTTAGCTGAACGGGAATGAAAAAAAAATCAGTCCGCTGCTCTGATTTTAACCCTTAACTGATGAAGTGATTACTCTGTAATGTAAGTGGTGAGGTGGAATAAATGTAACACAAAATTTTTCATGGTGTATTTCATTAAATCTAGTAAATTTAAGCAGATGAATTTCCAATAATATAATAAGCAAAAAAGGCCACACCGCTGCTCCAAAAGAATAATAACGAAACTGCTAAAATTAAAATTTTATAGGAGACAAGAATGAAACAAAAAAAAATGTTTTTTAAGTAGTAACGGTGAAAAAAAAATTAAGTGACTGAAAATAATGGCAAAGTAAGGATGTAAGTATAGCATATATTCTTCACTTTTATATTTACAGGCTTGGATTTAAGCATTAATAGTTTTAAACCCTATTTCAACCTATAAGGCCTTTCATTACCTCTTAACAGAATGCGTAAGCGGAATGGAAAAATAAAAGTTCTTAAATTTCGGCTGTTTTTTTTTTTTTCAAAGTCCTGAAAGCCCTGGAAAATTGGGATAATCTACAAAAAGTCTGGAAAGTCCTTGATTTTGTTTTTTTATACCTACGATCCAAGCGCTTTATTATTTTAGTGAAATTTGTGACAGAAAGCACCTGCGACAAAAAGTGTGTTTTTACAAAAAAATGGAAAAAAACATCTTGGCAAAAAAAAAAATTTTGTTACTTTGTGCCGAAGGTTATAAAACTCTTTCATCAATGTAAAAAGGCTTCGAATTCCGGTCACTGCGCAAACTAGGCTCAAAACATATTTCTCATTGAAAAAAAAAAATGCCGCCTTTTTGCTATTTCTCCTGTCAAACTCAACCCCCACCCACTCCCTCTGCTTCATTCATTAATTAATGCTGTGGGAAGGGACTTCAGATCAAATTCATCAAGTGGAAGTATTTATAATAAACCCTTTAATCGTCTCTGAATAGTTATAATGCCTTTCAAAGACTAAGTGAAGTGTAACATATATCTGTGTTAAGATACTGGAAAATGACGCTCCACAGAAAAAAGGTGAAAGAGTTAAAAATACAGTTTAGTAGTAGTTTCAATAGTCTGATGGCCGAAATAAGTTTCTTTAAACTAATTTCACACCAAGAAAAAAATTAGTTCAGCCCTGAAAGAAATAATTCTGCTATAAATGTCTCTGTTGAGTATTTTACATATCATCTTTTATACATAATTATAATTTTTCTTTCCAGATATTCTCAGCTGCATCCCTCTGCTATTTCGCGTTTGTTGGTTATGATATCATCGCCATATTCACTAGAGATTCCCCACACCGGGGGAGTACATTTCCGACAGTCGTCAGTCTCATCTTCCTGGTTGGTCTCCTGGCTGCCTTTGCCATGTCTGTAGTCCTCACCCTGCTAGTGCCGTATTCACTGCTGGAAATCCGTGGCCCTATCTTGCAAGCTTTCGACATCAGAAGTGTCACCGGAATGAAATATTTCGCTACCGTAGGCGCCGTATCGGGATTGGTTTCAGCAACAGCAGCGTCTATCTTCTCCTTGGTGAAACTGCTCCAGTCTTTGACGAATGACGGTCTTCTGTTCAGGTTTCTGAGCAGGACGCAATGCCACACGCTGTTGTCCACAGGCATCATGTGCTGTTCGCTTTCCTTCTTCTGCGACGTGAAGATCTTGGCCCACGTGTTGGGGATCGGGACGTTGTTTGCTTGCATATCTGTCGCCGTGAGCGTTTTGTGTCTACGCTATGGTGTTTCTGTTCAGCTGCGAACACCAACAGATTTGCTGGAGCTGTCTGAAGAAGATTCCACAATTGAAACGACAAAAGTCACAGAACAGCAAACGAACAGAGAAACTCAGACGGAAAAAGACAACGTCAAAGATTCCTCTCGGAGCAAAGCAGACTATGGCTCACTTCACCCCAGATCCCTGTCCGTGGATTTTGTTGACGAATCTTACGTCACATGTCTGTCCGAAATGTCCCCGCACTGGACCAAGGAAGAACCCACGCACAGATCTGCAGCCACGGCAGCCGGACTCATCGCCGCAGCGATGCTCGTCATGTTGCTCATGGGCGTGGTGACTCTCCACATTCCGAGACTCTTGCCCAGAAGTCGCTGGTGGACGGAACTGGTGGCCTGCGTCCTTTTCGTTACCATCATTGGCTTTTCTGCCGCCATATGTCGTCAGCCAAAACACAAGCCGAGGATACGCAACAAAGTTCCATGTGTCCCGTTTCTTCCTCTCTGTGCCATATGGATGGACGTACACCTGCTTTTAGCATTTTCTTCCACAGCTTGGATTGTATTCTTCGTGTGGTCCCTTATTGGTAAGAAAGTGCATTTTTTAACCCATTAATGCTTGACTTTTTTTTTCAAAGATATTTTGTATACTGGTTACAAACAGTGTTTAATGGACAGGAAAAATAATAAAAAATTATTATGTAAAAAATCGTTTTTTTTTATTAAGGGAAGAAAAATCGTCCATTAAAAGTTACGATAGACCTAAGAGGGTACATACTTTTTTTACTTACATTTTTTCTGCCTACGATAAAATATTTAAAAAGACATTTTATAAGAAGAAATAAAATCAGCAATTAACATAAACTGGGAAGCTGGGAATAACTTTGAAAACTTAGCTTTTTTTCTTAAGATTGTGAACGATGTAATTTTTGATGAAGATCATATTAAAACTGATCACACTTTACAATGGTTATGTGCTGCAATTTCTTAATAACGAACTGAAACAGTACCAAGGTACTAATTGAACATTATTATTTGTTTGAAATGTTCATTTTGGGGAAATTCAGACTCTTTTTCGGACCGTCCCTAAAAAGTGACGCTAGGCATTAATGGGTTAAACCCCTTTCAAATCTCCACATGCATTGCTCCATGCATTTCCACATGTCTTGCAGACAATGCTCCAATGACAGGGCTTCAATTATAACCACTTTTTAGATAGATATTTATTTTGAATGCCTGCCAAGCAATACATTTTCATATAATACTTAAATTATTTCCAAACGTTACTTGAAATCTTTTTGTGCACTCTAAGGGCCATGCTCCACATCGACGTAAAGCAGAAAAAAATAGGCAGCAGCGTAAAATGGATTCAATGGTATTCCTATGGAAAGTACCCGGATTTTTGGTTTCTGCCTTCAGTTTCGGTCGCGTTTTACGTTGATGTGGAGCATGGCCCTAAGGGCCATGCTCCACATCGACGTAAAGCAGAAAAAATAGGCAGAAGCGTAAAATGGATTCAATGGTATTCCTATGGAAAGTACCCGGATTTTCGGTTTCTGCCTTCAGTTTCGGTCGCGTTTTACGCTGATGTGGAGCATGGCCCTGACTGCTAAAAAAAGTTACTTTTTCGACAACATTGTCGACTGTCACTTGAAACTGCTCTCGAATTAAGTACTCATCTCTCATATGCGAAATGATAGTTGATCGCACGTCCTTGGCATTAGAACATTTCGAATTACTCTTTTTTAAACCTGGAAAAGCACGAATTAATTTTTTTCACTTCAAATTTAATGTCGGCTGCTAAACCATCGTGTTTGCTTTGAAAGCACAAAAGCCCCTTGCAGGTCTTCACTGCCAACAACAACACGCTCCCTCCGCGATTTCAACCAACAGCAACATTTCGTCAATTTTTACGAGTTTTAGTCTTTTCAATGTCATTTAACCACATAGCTGGTGGTGTTCCTTTAGCTCAGGAACTCTCGGGGTTATTTTTAATCTTTAATTCTTGCTAATATTTGAATACCATTTTTGCAGAAAGTTTTAAGTTTTTTTCGTCATAAATGACTAAAACCGAACATAAAAATCTGGTATGGACCCCACACTACTTCCTTTTACGTGTAAATTTCTTAGTAGTTGCCTTAAGTGTTAAAAAAAGTGCTTGGAGTGAGCAAGGTAACAATTCAAATATTTACTCCCCTAATCTGCCACGAAACAATGCAAAAAATATTTTGCAATGGTTAATTTTCTAAATATTGCTGATTTTAATATCATTCAGTGAATTTTTCGCAAAATATCGCCAATAGCGCCAAGTTGAACCCAAATTCGAAAAATATTTTTTTCGCCAAATTTGTCGCCAACTTGGCGATATGTCGCCAAGTTGGCGTCAAACGGCGACCAAAAGCTTGGCGACATATCGCCAAGTGGTCGCGCCAATTCATAACACTTGAGTCTGCATTGAAATTAACACTGATTTACCCCAAAAAAGGGGTAAAACACCCCCTTGGGAACATTCAAATGCAACCACAAGGGGAGGTGCACAACTAGACCATCCTCAGAGCCTACATACCAAGCTAGAAGCTTCTACGGCATATAGTTTTTGAGTTATGCGACCCACATACGCACACACGTACATACAGACGTCACGAGAAAACTCGTCGTAATTAACTCGGGGGTGGTTGAAAAAAATTTTTCGGCTGCTTATATGTTGCTAGGTACATATACACGTGCTGACAGGTCAAAAAAACTAAGGAATTTTCATTCGGGGGTGAGCAAAATCAAAATTTAGACTCAAATTTGAGTGATTTTTTTTTCGCGATCACAATACTTCCTTTACTACGTAAAAGGAAGTAAAAATGGGGTGAGAGATACAAACTGGGAGTTCTTATCAGTTGCCACAACTTGTTGCATATTTTATAAATGCAAAATTTGTACTTTTCTGAAACAGATTTCTGAAAATGTTGATATTCGATTTTGTAACATTGTGACTGATGCCTGCATCTATTAAACTAAAGAAAGTTCAGCAGCAGAGGAGAAATGATTTGATCGATGGGGGTTGTTGCCGTAGTGTCTAAGACAGTTGTTTTCATAACCGTTTTGGAAGATACTAGAGTTTGGCTCACAATATGGTAACACAGAGCCTATCGAGCCACACGAATCAACCTCTCGGGCAGCATATGGCAAACGAACAGAGGTTTGGCAACCAAGGCACAAATGACTTCTGAAGTGTTCCAATTTATTAGTGCTCTTGAAAAGGAATAAAAATCTAAAGTGAAGTTTTATATTCACTAACTCAAAAAAAACCTTGGACTAGTCAACTTTTGAGCGTAGAAACTCGAAAATTAAAAAGACCGTATGAAAAATAATAAATATTGTTTCATAGCTGAAGCTACAATACCTGGTTTAGAAAACTTAAATTTGGCGGAAATGAAGTCATTTTCTTTTCAAAGGCATTCATACATACTTTTTATTATATTCTTTGCAGGCACCTTGTTGTATCTATGTTTTGGGATATGGAATAGCAGCGAGCGGCGATCTCAAGACACCCAAAATGTCAACTTGCTTTCAGTGGCTGAAGATGCAAATGACTCTGACAAAGAAAACATCCAAGATAGCTTCCAAGATGATTTCTGAACTTCTCTTCACATAAAGAAGAAAATCATGAGTCATGTTCTTATAACATCTTCCTAAAAACACAACTCCCTGGAATATTTTTGTCGGAAAGACAGACTAATAACGAAATGTTAAATCAAACTTGGTTTTTGGCAATCATTTTCAACCGTCAAATTAGAACACAAGTAACTACATTCCATTTTTGGAAGTAGACAATAGAAGGGTACCAGTAAAAGCCATTATTAGTTACACTTTCTGAATCTACGCTTGCATTTTTTACTTCCCATTGCTCATTGGAAATCATTACTTCTATTATTAATGCAGAGAAGATCATTTATTCTAATATTTTTAAAAAATCATTTATTTTATTATTGAAAAAGATCATTCATCCTAATTTCAAATAGGGATATCATTTAGTTAATTTTAAATAAAAAATATTAATTATTTCAATACTGAAGTCGAAGACCAGTTATACCAATAATAATATGGAAGATCGTTGATTCTATTACTAAAAGATAAGTTCGTTTATTCTATTATTAAAATAGAGAAGTAAACAGAACATCATGAACTATATTATTCAAATAGACCATTTAATCTACAATGTTTTCAAGTATTGGGTTAAAGCGACTTATATGCATCGTAACTAATGTCGCTTATCATCAATTTATCACGCATGTGCTTCCACCTCTTAGTTTCAATAAGAATGCAACATTGTTCTCTTCCCTTCCACTTATAAGATTTAAAAATGCTATGATTCCATTATTGTATTACCGTTGTTCCGTCTGGCCTTGTATAATATTCCAGAGAAAGAGTTTAAAAGCACAAAGATTACTTAAAATAAATAAAACCACTTCATTACAGTTACCATCAAAAATATGATCAAGATACAGTGTGTCTAAAAAAGGCTGAACATGTAAGCACTATATAATTGCAAAATGGCAAATATTTTTACATCATTTCAAGGGATAAATATTGCTCTACAGAAATTCCATTTTGACCTCTGCAGTATGCTTTGTGTTCCATTGCCCCTCCCCGGTCCTTACCGTGACATAACCAGTAAATCTAAAAGCTTTCATGAAGAGGAACCAAAGACAAATTCTGACTTAAGGTATAGGTGTTATTAACATATTTATCACTACTTCCAATTGTGTCCTTGTTGTTTTAGATCGTGTGATTACGAGTGCAAACAAATCTGTAGGTCTCACAGCAATTCAGAAAGAAGTATCATGCTGGTGCTGGAGAACCATAGATAAATGCAAACGATGGTAGGTTGTTTGAGTTTCAACTTGAGTACAATAGAGAACACCCAAACTGAAATTAACCTGTCAGTCCTATTACCAGAATTTACTGTACATTTGGTAAAATGGAACAGCCAAAATTTGAAAAATTCCCCAAATCCATAAGATGATGCAGATTTAGGAGAACAGGAAGGGGAATCCCTACAGAACTCTATCAGACTAAAAGTTACCTGGATCGAATGCAAAGACCTGGATCAAGTGTATAGATACAAAATGTTTTTCTAAATTCTGTACCTCAGAACCAGACTAACGTAAGTCCATTTTCGTCATTTTTCAGTAGAGGGGAAAAACGATGTATTCGACAATCGTTTTTCCCCTCTTCCGAAAAATGACGAAAATGGACTTACGTTAGTCTGGTTCTGAGGTACAGAATTTACCTATTCACTTCTAGGTTTGCTTCAAACATAAACTTTCTACACTAAGAAGACTCCCCTAATTCTAGAACTCTCTCTTCGAGTGGTCAGAGCTTGCCAGCTAGGTTGAGTGACCTTACCACTAGTGAATACTTTTCGGGTAGGTATATTTTAATCATAAAAAGTCTATGTTAACAAATATTGAAGAATGCAAGAATTCAGTTTGGCAATCGAAGGGGAATTAATCGAGCCGATGTGCAAGTGACTAAAAGCGATTGAAAACTTTACCGAAAGAGTGAAGTAGAGCAAGTCGAAAGAAGAGTATGTCGAAAGTTACACTTCACACTTAAATTAGATCATTTATCTATTGAGACAATGTAAAAATATTTGACAGTTTGAAATTTAAATTATGTCTTTATTTGGAAAATTTTTATAATAAAATTTCATCTAGCTATTTTTTAATCTTTGAAATTAATTTAGAAAATTCAGTTTATTTTCTTATTGTATTTATTCTTATTCAGCGCAGATGTTTCGCGCATCATTAACATTGAAAAATATTTTTTACCAAGATGTAAATAAGGGGCCGTCCATAAATGACGTGACAATAGCGAAACATATGACAATGGACTTTTTGTCGGGGATAAGGTGAAGTATGACACTTTGTGACAAAGGGGAGAGGAGGAAGTTAAGAATGTTGGGAAAATGCCATATCATTCATGAACAGCCCCTAATGTAATTTCTCATTAATCGTACTGTAAAGAAATAGAAAATTGTCATTTCACTTCACTTCCACATCAGTATTTTCATGAGTATAGAAGTCTTCCATGAGAATTTTGTCTGGAAAGAAAATGTATTTTATGTAGATACGAGAACTTTTTACTGACAACACTTCACGAATTGAGGAACAATTTAAAATCACCATTTTAAATGCAGTAGAACTTCAATAAACCGAAAGGCTTTGGGCTGGAAATCCTTCGAAAAATCGAAAAATCCAGATAAAAGAGAGCACTTAAAAATGACGGCAAGGAAGCCACTACAACTTTAACTCTAGATATAAGCATGTAAACATTCGCAAAGTAAAGTTAAACCACGAAGAGATGGCGGGTCGACTGGAAGCAGAAACGGACCACTTCCTTTAAAAATAGGTTGGATTAGCGAGGACGCACGACAGCTTACGCGTTCTCGCAGATCCAACACTGTCAAAAATTCAGGAAGCTTTTATGGTAAATGTTACTGTAAAATGTAGCGTTTACAGTAAAAAAAAAAAACATTTTTATAGTAAATTGTGCCGATAAAAAAATTGCGATTAATGCTCCAATTGATCACCACGTAACTTACTGTAAGATGCAGATGACACCCTATTTCCGCCCTCCTGACGTGTCTCATCTGGTACCGTCGATAGTAAAGCAGTGTGAAAAAAATTGGGTCTCGGGTTCGATCCTTGTCATTCGTATCTCGCCCTTTTTATTTCTCGTTTTCTCTTCCGTAAAATTTTACATTAAAAAAATATTTTACGGTAAAAGTTACTGGCAATATGGATGCCAGTAACTTTGACCGCAAAATTTCAGGAAAATTTTTAACAGTGAACCTATTTCAAACTGAAGTGGTCCTTTTCCGCTTCCAGTCGATCCGCCATCTCTTCGCGGTTTAACTATAACGACTGAATGTAGTGCTTCTAGAAGGGCCAGGGGGGGGGGAAGATGAAAGTCACTTTTTCGTCAATTTTGAGATATTAGCGCTATCTAGGGGCTATGAAGGACTAGTATCATCTCGCAGAACAACAAGGGGAAAAAAGATGAGAAGCGACCGAAATGTGTATGAAAACTCGAAAAACTAAACAAGGAGTTACGAGAAATCAAACTTTGTTCTTCGTTTTTCTCGAAATCGCGTTTTTGGTCACTTTCATCTTTTTTCTCCCTGGCCCTTAAATTACATTGCACACATTTTCACTAACAATTTGTTCAATTAATGTCACAGAGAAAATCTGCATTAATTTCATTCGTTATAATAAGGTAAACTTTTATCTTTACTGTTCCTATTCATATTGCAATTAATTTGTTTTGTTTCTTAATTTTGTACATAAATACGTAGTTAAAGGAATTATTACATAAAAGAACAATATTTTGCTCTTATATTCGATCACATCGTAATTAACCCATTTATGCCCAAGTTTTTTTAAGCAATTTTTTTCAATTTTTATCTGTTTAAAACTCTTACTTGGAATGATTTACATACATTTTAGGCTTAAAATGGTTCGCCATTGCCATATTTATTAAGTTATTTAACGTCCTGTTTATGGGATATTTTGCAGATATGTGAGCAAAATACGACCTGACATGACTTTACTTTTGCAAAGTAACATTTACAGAAGGCATCTATGATCAATTTTAAGCAAATCATTTTAAAATAGTTTAATTTTATGAATGAAAAGCTCGCAAAAAAAAAAAAAATACTTTCTGTGGCTACCCATGCTGGATCGTTGCTTGACTGATTTGTCTGAAAATAGCTGTCAATAAATAAACTCTGAGGTCCAAATAGTGGCTCTAACTGGTTTTCTCAAGAAGAAGGACTATTTAACTTGTAAAAAACAGCTTTAGTGAAATGATATACCCATTACAGGTTTTTGCATGCAGTAACTAACAAGCGTCCCGTTTTTAGGCTACTGGGCATAAATGAGTTAATGATATAACATTTAAATAGCATTTTGGGTATGAGAATTACGTAGTGTTCTAAAATTAACTAGAGTATTTGAAAAAAATCCTTAACACTTATTAGAAAGGTTCACATAATCCAGCGCCTGTAGCAAGAATGGTAACTTCCGTTGACCTTGAATTGGTATTGTCTTCATAAATCTATAATTCGAGAAAACCGACGTCAGTAAGACGAGGTTCCGGTTAAAAGGTGTTCGGTAAATCGAGATTCCACTGCATTAAGTATCAAAGCTATTGCCGTTTGTAAACAACTCTTTAAATATTCATAGCATAAAAATAGACTGCCTACAAAGATTTATCACGTAACATTTTCAAGTTTAAAATTGCGCCAGTGAATTAAGACCTTGAGAGACTTGGGATATATGCACAATATTAAATGGGGGGGGGGGAGCTTTTGTGAAATAAGTTTCTGTTACAGACAAAATGTGTCATTAAAAAATATTTATACCTGTAATATTAGAAATATTTATTTAAATTTTGCAGGCTTACATAAATATAAAATTAAGAGTTCAACGGATATAAAAGTAACTTTACGAGATAAGAGTGTTTTGTTTTATTTTCAACTTATAATATTTGAAAAATATGTCATGTATTTCCAACACCATTTTAGATACATCCTTTACTTTTAAAGTTTATGATCTCAAAAAAAAAAGGATGTTTTTTTTTTTTTTTTTTTTTTTTTTTTTTTTTTTTTTTTTTTTTTTGTGAGAGGGAGTTAAAAAGGAAAAAGGATGAATATTTTTTTGAGAAACAAACACTAAATCTGAAAATCTCTCGCCTCTCCAATTATTTAATAAGAAAAAGCGAGAACGAATTTTCCACTCTTTGTTTTTAGACAGAAATTATTTCACTATTTTATATAATACGCTATTTCAATGCTAGTTTTTCTGAAAAAAAGAACGTTTACCTCTATGGGAAAAAAATTGAATTTTTACTAAAACATAACTTTTTTAACTTTAACTAAAACTTTTTTGAAAACCTAAAATTTTTTTTAAAAAACGCAATTTCTTCAGAATATTTAGTCTTTTTTTTTGGGGGGGGGGGGATCAATCTTTTAAAGAACACTTCATAATTTTATGAATATGCGAATTTTCATCATAAAGTGAATACGCGAAAAAATAAAACTGGTTATAATATTCCATTACGTCTTAACTCAGAAGTTTAAAAGTTCAGCAGAATAATTAAGTAAAACACGGTGTTCAAATGGTTTCTTTTCAAAAATGTACGAAAATGACTTATACAAGTGCATATCTTCACTTTCATATTTTGTTTGAAGAGAAAAGCTATATTCTGTAAATACTTTATTTGATAAATTGTCTTTCACAATATTTCATTTGTTTTACATTACGTTCTTAATGTATTTTTCATTTAATAAAAATATTTTGACGTGATACTTGTGCTCTTTTTTACTTTCAAATGCTTGATAACAGATTTATTTCTAAGGAACATTTTTTAATGAAGGTTATTCAGTAGAGTGACATGTAATTAGAAGCAGCTGTTCTCAACCCTAGGGAGACATGATATACATCATGGTAAAGAGCTAGCACATAACGAAAAAACTTTTGAAAAATTACTTAGTTTACTAAAATGAAAGAAAAAATAAACATATTCATACACAATAAAATGTTTAACGAGTGACATTTCGATACATCATTAATAGAATTTAAGTTGTTTTTAGAGGAAAACTAAGTTAAGCTGAAAGAAATCCCCAATCGTGTGCTCTGTAAAATAATAATCATTAAGCAATGAATTATATTTCTGTTTTATAACAAACATTTGTAAAAGTTAATTTTTAATGAAAAGATGTATAATCAGCAATTTAACTAGAGAATCGAGTAAAATAATATTGAACTGAAATGCCATTTAATAAAAGTAGTGGGAATCTATTGTTTAGAATAAAAATTAATTTTTTATTGCTTAAGAGCATGCTTTTAGCTGAGCGTCGCAGTGCAAAGCGACCACTTTGAGAATATTGGTATTCCACGGTCGCCTAGAAGGAGAGTATTCCCCTCGTAAGCAAGTAGTCGCGGGTTCGAGTCCCGCCTTGCCCACGGATATTATTTCAACCTCTGTGCTGTAAATCTGTCCTGTGTTTGTCAGGAGGCAAGGCGCATACTACGGCAGTCCTCATATATGTCGAAGCTGCTGGCTTCCGTATTAAAAAAAAAAAGAATATTGGCCCAGCAGATCTGTGGTGAAGTTTGAAAGAAAGATCGAGTTTCGTAAAATTTCAAATGGTTACCACTAGATGCCTCTGCGTGTTATCCTGTGATTGTCCCACTTGATGTTTATTATTCAGTTAGTTAAATTGGCGATCATGAGAGAGGAGATTTAGACCTTTCTGGTGCCCCCCCCCCCAGGTCACCAGATCTAACCCCACGTGATTTTTTCCTGTAGGGTAAAGGATATTATGTTTTACCTCCCTAGCATACAAATGACAAACTGAAAAATTAGATCACTGCAGCCCTTGCTTCTGTGACTGCGTACATGCTACAACATGTATGGAAGGAGTTTTAGTACAAGTGTGATACCGCTCAAGCATCAAAAGGAGAGTACATAGAATATCTTAAAGAATGATTTAAGTGAGTAAAATGTGTGTGTTATTGATTTTTGTACCATTTTTAATCCTAGAGATATAGGGGAGACTGTTGTACCTTGGAACACTTTTCAGATTTTTGGAGATAGTGTTTGAAATTCGTCGATATTTCCTGACTTTCGACTCCAACACCTTGCAACAGTCTTGACTTACAGTTATGCTTACCAAAATTGTTATTCCATCATGCATAGGAGAAGCTATGAAAGAAATCCTAATGGACGTTTTTCTTCCAAGGTACAATAACGGTCATGTACCTTGAAACGGGGAGTGCTATACCTTGGAACGCTTGGTATTTTTGAGGAAAAATTAAGAATACAGCAAATGAAAACACTTTTGTTCTTAGTAATAGCACTAATAAACACCTTGAAAACGTTAATAGAAATAATAATTATGTATCAATAACCACGTTATACAATAAACCCAAATCTTTCAGCAAAAACGAATCAATAAACGGAAAAAAATGAACAGAAAAAGGGTTGAAGTTTAAGGAGTTTTCCCTGGCTTTGACGTTGATTATGACTTTCCACTTTGACTTGGGAATTTTTCTCTTGAGTCTTTCCTTTTTGTATTTTAGAATCATTTTGTGGAATGGGAACTTAAGAGATTTTCTTTCCTTCGGTCCGGTCGCTCCCTCCTGCAGCTGGATCAGAACGGACTCGTGTCCGGAGGGACCCGGGTTCGATCCCAGCCGATCAAAGATCCACCGTCTTGATTAATGATGGCTGGGAGACGTTAAAAATGTCGTGGTCACAAAGTCCTCCAAGTGAAACGATACCTCTGGGGGTGCTGGGCCTAGGGTTTGCTCGACCCTAGGTTCTGGTTCAAAATTAAGAACAGAGCGCTCTTCAGGGCCCTATCCCGGTTAAACCACGAAGCTGTGGTAGGTACGGGGGACCCTGGTGTGTGAAATGAAATGAGCTGGATCAGAAAGAAAAGCCGTAATGTCTTGGATATCTATATAGAAGCGATATCAGGCACTGATGGGTAAATAAATGAATTGCTGAGAGATTTCTCTCAACTACCTCACTTCGAACTCTCTTTGTGACAGATTTTTGGTAATACAGCAACATAATGAATTATGCTTTTTTCACCGAGAGATGTTACCAGAACAAATGCTCCAACAGAGATGCTGGTAACCAAAGGGGGCTTTATTTCCTCGTCGTCTTCTTCTTGTTGAAAAACACATGAAGAACTGTCTTCTGTGGAAGAAAACAGTGCTTCATACGTTCCAAGGTACAAGACCCTTTTTGTTCCAAGGAACAACATGGACTTCCATTTTGGAAAAATGGAAACTACCCAAACTAACATTTTTCTCATTAAAATTGGTATGAAATTTGGTTTCTAGATAGTATAAAGAACCCCATAGCGGATAACAAAATGAAACACTTACCTTCGAAAATGTGGGGATATCAGTCCAACTCGACAATCTCAAAAAGTTACTTTTTTATTACTTTTATCACTTCGCAACCCAAACGTTATCTTGCCCTGATAAAATTACACTGTCAAGTTATGCCTACCAAGAGAAGACATTAGACCTGGAAAGATTAAATATATAGCAGCACCTGCCGAGGTTAGTTCAAACGTTTCAAGTTACAATGTTATCAAAGTACAACAGTTTCCCCTACACGTTTGAACCCCTATTATTCTTTTGAAATCACCCTGCACATAGATTTAAATAACTGAACAAAGACTGCATGAAGTACATAATAGTATAGTTAAAGCTTTATTTCCATTAGATTTCAGATGCAGATAGATTTGTAATCCTTGAAACCATCCTCTTTTAATTCTTCATCTCCGCTTTAACGTCAACGTCATAAAACCATCGACTTTCAGATGCCATTGGTAAATCGTATCAGAAATCAAAACGAACTTAATTCCTTAAATTTTCGTCATTTAATTTTTCCTTTTAATATGCAGATTGTATTGATATGTAATTGTTTCTTATGATCAAAAACAAGCTATCCGAAATATTCGTTAATCGTACTATTTAGGACAGACCAGTGGCGTATCCAGGGGGGGGTGCCAAGGGACCAATGCACCCCCCAAGATTTTGTAAGACTATAAAAAATGGTGGCACAGAATTTTGAAAAAACATGTAACCTTCATGTAAATATGCTTCAGGTTTTTTCAATGAAAAATACTTTATGGACACTGAAATATTGTCAATTATTTTCTGTTTTCCACAATAAGAAGAAAAACTAATTGTTATTCTGTAATTGTGGAAATGTAAGAGGAAAATGAGCGATGTACCCGCGCCTCTCACAAACATTCTTAGACGTTTAAGCTTCCTATTGATTGCAGATTATTTAAATGTGTTTAAGCATTGCTCCTCCTCTTATTTTCTCTTTTTTAAAGATTATTTTGAACAAATTGTCATATTATTATTTTACATCGTAAAGAAAAAATCAACAAAACACCAGCTTATTTTTTTTTTTTTTTTCGAAATGTGACAAATTGGATTTTTGTTTAAAAACTTATCGCACATTAAAAAAAAATTGTTTTTTATATTAACACTTACATTGAAACATTACTGCTCATTTCAGCAGTAAATTTTTACCTTGGAAAAAAGGGATCAGTTTCTACTTTCTTTTCTCATGGGATAAAATGAAAGTTTTTATTTTATTATTAAAAGTTTTATCAGAAATGAATAAATTGAAATATTAATGAAGAAATGCGAAAGAATGAATTAATCAATGAGCACATCTGGGATTTTTTAAAAAAAGGAGTAAGTAATAGCTGAAAAACAAAAATAATTTTCCACAAAGTGCAAAATATTACAATATGTGCATGAAATTTTGAAAAAGAGTTGTATATATATTCCCTTTGATTTTTCAGTCTATTTATATTTGAATCGCAATCGTCCAATCGACTATAGGTTTAAGAATATAGTTAGTATATTGCTAGGTGGATGGCGCAGAAGAGTTAAAATGTTTTAACATTCCAATTTGCCCCGTTATTTAAATCTTACCCCCACGTTCCCCAACATCTGAAGGACGTTTAAATAGACATTTTGTAGAATATGCATGAGAAAATTCGTGCATATAAGCTAAGAAAAATCTTATCTTTGATGAAACAAAAATAATCATAAAATAAAACTTCATAAAAACCAAAATGTACAAAAAATTTCATTTTGGTCCTCTCGGACCTTTAAAAATATTTTTTATCATGCAACTATTTTTTTAAATTATAAATGATCTATCAATTTTCCGATGAAGACTTGAATGCTTTTGGCTTGAGATTTTTTTTCGTAATATGTTTATTGTTCTTGCATGATATTCATTTTTGTGAAAAAAAAAATCTTTGAGCAACGTTCAATAGAAAAAATTAAATAGAAATACAGCGTTTTTAAAGTTGCACCATATTTCTTGATTTTTTTCCTTTCTCATCACAGTGTCGATGTTCGATGTGCACCCCCCAAAATCAATTCCTGGATACGCCACTGGGACAGACAATAAAATGTGTTAGCAATTTTCACAATAAATATTACCCTAGTATTAAGATAGCTAACATTTATCAAAATCAGATAATTGAGTGCTGCTTCTTTTGAAATTTTGAAATTCAGTGTTCTCCACATAATTCAATGTAAAACACAAACTGAAAAAACGTACAGCTATCTTTCACACTTCTTGCACCGCGGTCTTCTACTGATTCCATGTAACTAATGAATTTACTCAGCAGCACAGCAGCCATGATGTTACAAATGAGTGACGTTAGTTTCATTCACGAGTTCTGCTCTTAAAAAAAAATATACCGGTGAAATGTGATATGTAAATGAACGTATGTTTCTGTGTGTGTGTTTGTTCCGTATACAGTTACCACAGTTTAAGTCTGATTTTTTCTAACTTTGGTGCAGAGGTAATAAATACACTAGGTGGCCAAAAGTATCCGGACACTTTCAAAAATTTACATTTTTAGATATAACTCGAGAAATAAGTGATCAATTGTTCTTTAACTTTTGTCATAAAAAATATATTCTTCACCGAACATTTCCAAGTTGAAATTAAATTACCCTTGCATTTGGGGGACGATAAGAAGGGGGGTCGAAAGAAAAACCGCTTTTTGACTATAACTCTTTGAAAAT